>VYZX01014168.1:64503-186370 GCA_013401335.1 Brachypteracias leptosomus | reverse complement strand
CCCCCCCCCCGGCCGAGCTGCTGTTCTGTAATGCTGAGCAAAACAATAGCAGCATCCAGAGGAAGAGCCTGTTATGTTTCAGGTGGGATGTTTTCAACCGGTCAGGAAACCCGACCGCTCCCAGCGCGCAGCGGCCGCACAAAGGAGAGGGGACGCTGAACAGCATGGACCAAGGGCCTGGCCAAGCAGCGGGGGTGGCTGGGAGAGGTGGCTGGGGACACGGCCCTGCTGGAGAACACTGCCTGCCCCAGCGCTGCTGTTGTCACCTCCTCCCATCCACCTGCCCCTCCGAACAACCCTGGGGTGGTGCAGCCTGGAGAGAAGGCTCCAGAGAGATCTTGTTGTGGCCTTTCAGTACTGAGGAAGATGGGGAGGGACCTCTTAGCAGAGCTGCTTGTGATAGGACGAGGGGTGATGGTTTTAAACTAAAAGAGGGAGATTTAGACTAGAGAGAAGGAAGAGATTTTTGATGCTGAGGGTGGTGAGAGCCTGGCCCAGGTTGCCCAGAGAGGGGGTTGATGCCCCATCCCTGGAACCATTGCAGGTGAGGTTGGCCAGGGCTCTGAGCACCCTGCTCTAGGTGCAGGTGTCCCCGCTCAGTGCAGAGGGGTTGGACCAGATGACTTTCAAAGGTCACTTACGACCCAAACCAGTCTGTGATTTGATGAAGTATCTGGGTAGTGCCCAGGTACATGCCTGGTCTTCCACCTCACCCTGATGCGTTGCTGCTGTCACCAGCCTGTGACACGGGGCTGGCAGGTGGCTCTGTCCCAGCCTGGGCAAGCAGTGAGGGCAGATAAGTAGTTGCAGCGAACTTGGGACAAACATGGTGTGGATGGTCTCCATTAGCAGCAGAGCTGGGCTGCAAGAGGTGGGGAGGATGGCAAAGACATGGAGATAGATTTACGAAGATGATGAGGGCACTGGAACATCTTGATGATGAGGAAAGGGTGAGAATCCTCAAGCTGTTCATCCTGGAGAAGAGAAGACTGAGGGGATCTGATCAATGCTGATCAATAACTAAAGGGCAGGGGGCAAGAGGATGGGGCCAGACTCTTGGCAGTGGTGCCCAGCGACAGGACAAGGGGCAATGGGCACAAACTGGAACCCAGGAGGTTCCATCTGAACAGCAGCAAAAAAATTCTTTGCTGTGAGGGTGGCAGAGCCTGGCCCAGGCTGCCCAGAGAGGTTGTGGAGTCTCCTTCTTTGGAGAGATTCCAAACCCACCTGGACATGATCCTGGGCAACCTACTCTGGGTGACCTGCTGGAGCAGGGGGTTGGATGAGATGATCTGCAGAGGTCCCTTCCAACCCCACCATGCTGGGATTCTGTGATAGTGCAAGACAGTCTGCTGGGGGGCAGGTAGTGAATTCAGCTGTGAGAAACACACCACCACACGGCCAAGGTAAGAACATGATGCCACACTCCCCTCGAGCACAGAAAGAAAATGGATGGGCAAGAGATGAAAGCTTTGCCCTGGGCCACTGCCTGCACCATTAGATTCTACAAGAGGCTGTGGAGGCATCTGGGCACTCAGGTGCCATCATGGTCCATGTGGACATGAGTGGAGAGCTGAGGCTCTCAGCTGTGCTGAGACAGGAGTTGCATTGGCTGGACTTGGGTGAGTAAGTGAAGCTGTGGCTTGTCCCAGGATAATCATGGAATCATGGTTCCGTAATTATCCTGGGGACAAGAATCATAATGAAAGGGGGACTCAGAGCAGTCAATGTGTGAACTCTGTAGGTGAGCAGTGAACAAGAGAAATGGGCTGTATCAGGGAGGGCAGAAGATCCCCAGGTCCTGGGAAAGACAAAATCTCTTGAGGAGATCACAAAGGTCAAGGACCACAGGCCAAGAGAGGGAAAGTGGAGGGGGTGGATGCTGAGCTGGCTCTGACCCGGCCTCCCCAGGCAGCACTTTCCACCCAAGTTCCTCCGGCTCTGGCTGCGTGGTCAGTACCAGGGCAGGGAGAGGACTGGGGCAAGCACACATGTTCTGCTCGGGGCTGCTCTCAGCTAACTACAGGCTGGATGACTTTACCGAAGCCCCAAGGACTTCTCCTCCACCCGGCTCCTTCAGCCTCCAAGTGCACCTCAGCTCTCAGCTGTGCAGCCCCTGAAGCTGCCCACACCCTCATTTTGACCTCTCTCCGCCTGCGAGCATCGGCCCCAGCACGGCTGGGGAGGAAGGGAGGAGCATGCCGGGGGGAGAAAGCCCCTGACAACATGGAGCAGCCCCCACTCTCCCCGCAGAATGGGCAGCGGCCATCCCAGGGCGGGGGGGGGAGCTCCGGCTGCAGCTGGGCCGGTGGCCGGGGCCGGGCTGGGCGCTCGCTGCCCTCCCCGAACATGTGCAGTTCCTGTTTGCTGTGTCTGTACAAGGCGGTGGGAAGTGGGGAATTTACTTACACCTCCCCGCTTAACAACCCTGGGAGGCTGGAAGGCTTCAGGCTGCTTTAATTTACAGCCCATCTCTCCAATCTCTCACTCGTTCGCTGCCGCTTTTTCTTCCTCCCCGTATTTAATGCGACCCAGGTACCTGCCAACAATAATGGACTCGCTGGCGGGGGCGGCCCCTCCCTCCCGGCGCAGCTTCTACCTTCGATAGGAATTGCTCAGAATTCAAACCAAAGAGAAAAAAAACCCAAGGCGAAATCTGAAAAGGTTGGGGTGGGTTTGGAAGAGCGAAGCGCAGTGGTTCTGGGCCCCGTGCCAGTAGCCCGAGGGTACACATGTGCACGCTCTCCCAGTAGGGCCTTCAGCAGCCCTGTTTTACAACCACCTCGGCACACACTGCAGAGTTCACGCATATGGCCAGACAGATGTGTCTGGCTCGCGTTCAAGGCTGGAAAATGAAGAATTATGGAAGTGAAGGGCCCTGGGCATTAGAGAGGGCGGAGGTGAGGGGGAGGGGAGCCAGGGAGAATTTTTTCCTCTGCTGAGAAATCCTCATCTGGGCTTCGAAGCTGGAGGAAGAGGGGTTGCGAGCGAGGAGGCAGCCAACAGAAATGCATCTGAGGCTTGCTCTTAAAGCGACCGCATCTGCGCCCGGTCCGACCAGTTCCCTTCAACCAGCTCCCGCTGGGGGACACACCTGGAGCAGGCCAGGTCAGGGCCAGGCCAGGATCACCTGTGTCCCGTCTGTTTGTCCCCATAGCGATGGCAACGAGCAGCGCTCTGGCTGCAGCAGCTGCTCAGGGGCTATTTTTCCTGAGCTGGCTCCCACATGAACTCTGCCGTTCCCGTCCCACCCTCTCCTCTTGGCTGCCTGTGCCCTGCTGCACAGCACAGATCATTCCTCACCAGATCCTGCTGCCCCGGGTCGGAGGACAGCTCAATGTCCAGCACACACCACACTGCTGCAACTCCCCTGCCAGGGCTGTGCTGGCAGCTCCATGGAGAAGCTGTGTCTGGCTTCGGGAAGGTCCCAAGAGTCCCTGAAACGCTCATCTCAGGGCCTGGGAGAGTAAATCTTGCCCAGGGTGGGGACAGTAACACTGATCTGGCCCCTGAGAAGGGTCAAAGCTAAGCTTGCTGCTGAGTTTCACAGAGGCAGAGCAGTGCATCTACACCCAAGAAGCTCAAAGTGCTATGGGACATCCCGAGAGGCCACTGGTCTTGAAGCATGGCAAGAAAATGGCTGTGCACCATCAGCACAGTGAGGTAGGATCAGCCCATCGGCTGATTTGGACCCCTCACTCCAAGGGGACATTGAGGCTGGAGAGTGCCCAAAGAAGGGCGATGAGGCTGGGGAAGGGTCTAGAGCACAAGTGTGGTGAGGAGCAGCTGAGGGAGCTGGGGGTGTTGAGCCTGGAGAAAAGGATGCTCAGGAGAGACCTTCTGGCTCTTGATAACTCTGTGAAAGGAGGTTGGAGCCAGGTGGGGTCGGGCTCTTCTCCCAAGGAACAAGTGACAGGACAAGAGGAAATGACCTCAAGTTGTGCCAGGGGAGGTTTAGGTTGAATATTAGGAAAAATGTCTTCCCCAAAAGGGTTGTCAAGGTCTGTCCCAGGATGGCCAGGGCAGTGGTGGAGTCCCCATCCCTGGAGGGGTTTCAAAGCTATGTAGATGTGATGCTGAGGGATGTGGTTTAGTGGTGCCCTGGCAGTGCTGGGTTAATGGTTGGACTTGATGACCTTAAAGGTCTCTTTCAACCCAAACAATTCTATGACTCCATGCACCAAAGCAAAGCAGCTCCTCAGCAGCTCAGGCGCTGCAGTCACACACCACATCCTACCTGAATCTTGTCTTGACGACGCTGCTGCTCGGCTACTTTCCTGGCCAGGGCTTGCTTCTTGGCTCTGAGCTCCTTGATGTCCATCTCTCCCCCGCTGACTTCAGCCTCAGAATCATCTTCAAACGCCTCAATCCTCACATCATCTTCCTTCTTCCAGGAAATGCAGAGAGACAAAAAAACAGGACAGAAGTCATTGTAAGGAATGCTGGTGGCAGGGACCATGCTTGTTCTGGTCTCCTCCTTCCAGCAGACAAACCCCTGCCAGGCATGGTCCATCACCAACTATTTCTAAACACCCAAAAGCAGCAAGCAAAATAAATAAATAGTAAACATGCAGGAAATGACAAGGTGAGACAGGAGGTAACAGGGCAGGGGAGGAAGCGACCAGGCAGGGCCCTGCTTAAAGCTCTGTCCTAAAATCAAACCCTCTTCCTCACCTTGGAAAACTCTTCCCACAGCCCTGGGTGAGTCACTGCTGGTTTATAGGCTTCAGTTCTGTAAAACTGTGGTATTTTCCTGTCTCTCTGCTTTGCCCACCTGTTCAGGCCCTAACCCTGCTGCCTCACATGAGGTCAGGCTCGCAAGCTTAACAGGATCACCTTGAGAGGAAACTCAGATCCATGAACCCAGGAGACCAAAGAGCCCGTTCCCCTTCTCCATTTAGATCCCTGGAAAGGCCAGAGAGATTCCTGCACCCACCCCACAACTTCCAGCTGGGCTGGAACAGATGTTTTAGGAGGAGATGCTCAAGCTTGATTTTAAAGCTCCACATGATGGACAACCCACTGCACCTCGAGGCCAGTCATTTCAATGCATAATTGCTTCTGCTCACACTTGCATCCTACTTCTAGTTTGCCTTTGCCATGCTTCTGCTGGCCAGGAACCTTGACTTTGCTGAGCTGAAGGGTCCCTGGTTCTCCAAACTGCTGCCCACACAGGCACTTCTGGGCCATGCTGCATCTTCACCTCAACACACGTCCCACCAGCAGTGCTGCCCGGGAGCCCAGCTCTGCCACTGCTCCTTGTCTCATCCACACTGCCACTGCTCCTTGTCTCACCCAGACCCTCTTGCTCCCCAGTGCAGCAACCATGGGCCTTCCCAAGCCCTGCCATTACCAATTCCCCTTTCTCTGCACAGAAGTCAAGGGTTGTGATGGGGCTGCAAAGAGTTCTCAGGTGGCACTTGGGTAGAAGGCCCTGTCCTGAGTCCCCAGAGAGCTGCAGGGGATGGATCTTGCACAAGAGGATTCCCCAGAGGGCTCAGAGCATGGCTGCCCTCCCTGCCCTGCACGGGCTGCCACGGCAAGTCTCAGGAGGGACTCAGAGGCAGGAGCTTGCAGCCTCAAGTCAGACCAGCCCCAATGCTGCAAAGGCATCTACTCAACCATCTCACCCGGACCACACACCCGCCTGGCCACAGAACCACGTACTCTTCTCTCCTTGTGACTTCTTAGCCATGGGAAGGAGGAAGATGGAGCCCTCAGGCTCACTTCCCTCTGCCAGGACAGCCTGGACCACAGGGGACGGGGGGATGCTGCCAGAGGGACAGCGTCACGCAAGGGCCTGGGGGAAAAGTGTGTGTTGGATGCAGATCTGCTGCGGTGGGTGGGGATCTGCTTGCCCAGGCTGATGGTGGTCAGGCTGATGAGCTGGAAGCTCCTCTGCGATCAGAGCCCAAGGAGGAAGCTCCAGGATTGCGCAACGAGCTCGTGCAGAGGTTCCCACAGCCGAGCAGAGACCGTGGGGATGGGGCAGGAGGGAGCTAAACTCCATACTGTGTTTGTTCACAGCAGACATTGGAGAGACCAGCCCAACAAAAGGAGAGATCCAGAGAACAGGACTGTCCCTGTCATGACACTGGGTAGAACCTGATGATCCCCCCACATCGTGTGCTTTTGGTGGTGCCACCTTAAAAACCTCCTGCAGGTCCAGAAGAGGACAAGGGTGCAGGTCTCCCACCTTACAGAGACATCTCTTGCTGCCTGGGGCTTTGCTCTGAGCCACCTAAAATCTGTCCCCTGCTCAGACAGAGCTGGCTGCTGGGACAAGGAGGGTGTGAGCATGTTCTTGCTCTGAGCTCCTTCAGCTCTCAGCTCCCTGGGGTGCACAGGACCATGGGCCACCCAGTGCTGGCAGAGACAAGGTGATGTCCCCTGCATGGAGCAGTATCTCCTCCGGCACAGGGAGGGGACTGGAGTGAGCCTGGGCAGCCCTGGGCCACCCAGCTCCCCGCTCCCAGCGTCCCTGCCCCTCTCTCCTGTTTCCTTGGCCTTTCCAACTGCAAGATTAAACAGAAGAAAAGAGTCAACCTGCAGAGCGGCTGGCAGGGCCCTTAAACACACACACGGAGCCTGGAGTGAAGCAAGGCCTACAGGAACAAGCAAGGGCAGAAAAACAAGAGCTGAATTCCTTAATCACATCAGGATGTGAGAGGCAGGGGAGGGCCGGGGCGCCAATGTCAGCTCTTCCTGTACGTGTGCTGGAGGCTGGAGCTCAGGCCTCCACCACAACCAGCTCCACGGCTATAAACTTGATCCTGAAGCTGAACCCTGACACCCCCTCGCCCACCTCCTCTCCTGGGGCCGCGGCGCTGCTGGTTATTAAACCTCCCCCCCACCAAACCCCAGCTCTGGGTATGAAAAAGCAGCATCTGGAACTCATAGTGCGAGATAGAGGCAGGAGGGTTGGACTGGCAGGAAAGGGCACGAGTGAAGCACACTCGGGAGACGAGGGCTGTGCACCATGGCCCCCCCCTCCTGCCTCCCCCCATAAAATGCACACGCAGCTCTGCTGGCTATAAATAGCAGGAGCTGCAGGGCAGGCAGAGGCTGGGCCCCACAGGGGTGATTCTTCCTTCACCGAGGCGCGCTCTTCCCGCACGGTACCTGATCTTCCAGTTGTTTTCCCTCTTGGCTTCCCATTTCCTTTCCCATGGCGTCTGGGACGGGTGCCACTGACACATATTTTCCACCCTTGAATGCCAGCAAAGGCTCTTCTTGTCCACAAAGGGCTTCCAGGAAATACTTCAGAACTGTGACCCTCTTGCAGTCGGCTGCAATAACCTACGGGGTGAGGATGAGGGGGTTGGGAAGAGGGAAAGGAAAACAAAGTCAGTGCAAAGGGGAGGCGGATGGACAAGGGCCAGGGGGAATCGTTCGGGGCTGGAAGGCCCAGTGGGATGCAGGCACAGCACCACGGGGATGTGCACGGTGTCCCTCTTCTCCTAAACACGGGTGGAAGGGGTTTGTCCATGCCTCATTGCCTGCTGCCCCCAGGGAAAGGGAGGCGGGCAAAGTCAGGACACCCGGTACCAAATCACGTCCTGTCCTGCCCTCTCTGTGCACCCCAGGGCTGCTGGGGACAGCCAGTCCCCTGCCCAGCCCCAACAAAGGGGGGAGAGTCTTGCTGAAGAGTGAGAGATGAATGATGTGGCCTGTCCTTACTGTTTTGTGTTGGCTCCATCATCAGCTTGCCCCCAGAAAGCTGGGGAGGGATGCAGGTGTGAGGGGGCATCTGAGAAAAGCTGAGCCCCTCCTCATCTCCACTCCAACCTTGTCCCATGGGTCCATCTCACAGACCAACTGGGGAGCCCTGTCAGGGAGGCTGGGATGGATCTGGTCAGAAGGAAACTCAATAGCTTGGGTAATTATCCAATTTATGAGGCTCTCAAATGGAGTTTCCAGAGCATGGGAACCTGGTGCCTCCAAAACCCTGTCCCACACGGCCCAGCCTCTGCCAGCACCTCCACCACAACCAGCACCAGCCTCAGCTCTGACCTGGTCCCCTTGCAGCAGGGCTCTGCACCTGCACTGCTCTGCCCTGTTGCTTCTGCTGACCAGAGTCACCCCTGAGAGCAGCAGATTTATAGGCAGAAAGTCAGTAAATGGAGGCTGGAAGTGCTCCATGCTATGGAGACAAAGTCCATGCTGATAAATTGTCACTGGACAGGGGCAACGGGCACAAACTGGAACCCAGGAGGTTCCATCTGAACAGCAGCAAAAAATTCTTTGCTGTGAGGGTGTTGGAGCCTGGCCCAGGCTGCCCAGAGAGGTTGTGGAGTCTCCTTCTCTGGAGAGATTCCAAACCTGCTCGGATGTGATCCTGGGCACCCTGCTCTGGGTGACCTGCTGGAGCAGGGGGGTTGGATGAGATGATCTGCAGAGGTCCCTTCCAACCCCTGCCATGCTGGGATTCTGTGATTCTCTTGACGCATGAGTTCGTCCTACCCCTCAAACCACCGTGGTCTTGCCCTGCTTATATGGAGCAAAGCAGCCTCAGAGACCCCCATCCCAAAAGGGTCCCTGCAGGCTCCCAGGACTGGGATCCCAAAGCTGGGGAGAGGGTCAGACCCCATAAAGGTGACTCCACCAGGCACCTCGCAGCCATGGCATATTCACGCCATGCAACCCCAGCCCTGGCTTGGTGATTAGCTGGTCACCATGCCATGCCGTGCCATGCTGTGCCATGCCGTGCCAGCAGTGCTGAGCCCGTGCCATGGTGAGCAGAGGGCTGGCAGCAGCCCCACTGCACCAGGCTGTCGTGAGAGGAAACTTCTGCTCTTCCACAAAGCTGCCAGTTTCCTCTCTGCGGGCTAATTTTAACCACCGTGTCGCTGCAGTGCGTGTTCAAAACCTGACCCTCCTCTGACCTCCAACCTCCCACCCTGGCTACTGCCTGAGCCAGGCACCTCCGTGCACCCACAGCTGGGGCTGCCCCCGTTTGAAGCTGAGACCCTGTGTCCCCCCCATACCTGCACTGAGGAGGAGGAGGGGAAGCCCCTTCCTCCCCGTTGGAGGCTGTCGCTGCTGCGCAGAGGTGATGCAAGGAGGGTGACCACAAGAATGTAATATTTCAGGGAGCAAGGGACCTGTAACTACCGATTCTGCCCCTAAAAAATGTGTCCTATGGGACAGAGGTGAGCAAGGGACAAGGTGACACAAGCTCAGCAGCCCTGGGAGCAGGTTGGGCTGCTGGGCACCCCCTTTCCCAGGACAGCCCTTTGATGCTTGGGACATCCAGTCAGGAGCAATCCCAGCAAGTGTCACCAGAGGAACATTTCCACCCTCCTGGCTCTCCTTTAGGAACGATTCTGCACAGAGGAAAAGTCAGAAGGAGAGAGGAGGACAAGAGCAAAGCGGGAATGCCTGTCATGGGAAACACCCCTCCTGAGAGCCCCGGGCTGCAGCAGCCCCGGGGGGAAGTGGTGGAAACCTTCACCACCTGCTTCAGCCCCAGCTCGACAGGCCAACGCCGCGGAGACCCAGCCTGACTCACACGGGGTGACTTCAGCCCAGGGATTTTCCAGTCCTGGTATCTGCAGTGCCCTTGTGCCCAGGCTGCTGGGTGAGAGAAGCGCCCACCATGGCTGGCACTGCTGCAGGGATGCAGAAACTGCCTGGCTAGGTGAGGAAGAGATGGGCACCACAGCCTGACACCATTCCCGGGGGACTTCTCAAGACATCTCAAGAAATAAAAGCCATCCCAGCTAGTTCAGCACCCATGAGGTTTTCATGAAGGGCTAGGTGCTGTCACAGCTGGCGTGCAGCCACCTCTGCACAGCAAGGGTTTCCAAGGGTTGGGAATGATCAGGCAGAAGAGCTCCCTGCACCCACAGCTGGGGCTGGGGACAAGGACAGGTGGGTTCGCTCCTTCCTCCCCCGAAGAAGGAACAAATAGGAAACACCAGATTTCCTGCCAAGCCAGCACAGCCCGATGCTTAAATCCAGCTCATCTGCTGGGGAGAAAAGAGCCCAACTTAAGGCCCATGACATAATGCCCCAGCAACTCGTCTCATGAACACATTTTTCCAGCCCACATGAATGAAAAACAGGGAAGGAGCAAACGCTCGGCACATCCCCGTCACGTGCAGCCCCGCTCCAGGAGGACGCGGCAGAGCCCCGGGGCTGGGGGCAGCCCAACCTCTGAGATGCTGGGAAAGAAGTGACCTGTGACTGGCACCCAGGTCTCCCTCCAACAGCAGAGGAGGACCTTGCGTGTCGTGGAGCAACCCACTTTTGTCAGAAACTTCCCGTTTCGGGGTGGAAACGTGAGTGCCCGCGGCAGCGCCGGGATGCCCGGGGCAGTGGGGATGGCCACCAAGTTGGCTCACGTGGAGATTCCTGGCGTGGTGAGGATGCTGGGAGCTGTGCCCGAGGGAATGGTCAAGTCCAAGATGACCCCGTGTGGATGAATTTGGTGATGTGGCAGCAGACACCCCGGTGGGGAATAGAGCCACCCCACACGCCCTCCCCCCCCTACCCCAGACCCTGCAGTGAGACAGCAGGAACTGAAAGCCTGGCTTCAAGTCATCGCCGGGTATTAAAATAGGTCTGACACGCACGCAGCCGCTCGCAAAGGAAAACCGAAACTGAGAATTGCTGAAGTGGTCTGGTGCCCCTGGCCGTGACCCGGGCTCAGTTCCCCAGAGGCGCGAGCAGCCGAGGCATCACCGAGCCCCTCGCCACCGCGGTGCCTCCCGGGGACACGTGGGGCAGGGCGGAGGTGGCTTTGGCTGCACCAGCCTCGTTGCCAGCCTGATTTCATCAGAGACAAGAGGTTTCTAATCTCCTGCTGCATCAGCCAGGCTTAACCACCAGCTCCCAGCACCAGCCACCACAGGCTGGCAGCTGAGGGCACAGTCGTTAGTGCTAATTCGTGGGTC
Organism: Brachypteracias leptosomus; assembly: GCA_013401335.1. Classification (NCBI taxonomy): domain Eukaryota; kingdom Metazoa; phylum Chordata; class Aves; order Coraciiformes; family Brachypteraciidae; genus Brachypteracias; species Brachypteracias leptosomus. The sequence continues at coordinate 175,472 of VYZX01014168.1, read as the reverse complement.
ATACATTAACATACTAATCATTGAGTTGAGCACAGCAGGACGCACATTAACACACACTAACTGCCTGTAGAGACCCACTGGGCTGCACATTAGCTGTACCAGCTGGTGGAGTTTCAAAGCCACTTTGCAGTGTCAATGCCACTAGAACTTCACGTGTGTCATCTCCTGCCAGCGGTGAGTAGGGTCCCCAGGTCTAAGGAAGGGTCCCCAGATCTAACAAAGCTGATGGCCTTGGCTGTATATTCCCCTGCAGGTAAAACGGGCTGAAAGGAAAAGCTTCCCCAAATGCAAGAGGAGGGCAGAGGATTCCACCATGGGGTGGCTGGCACCTGGCCCAAAGGAGACACAGCCCCGACACCAGCACGTGTCCTCCAGGAGACTGAAGGGGAGGGAAAGGACTCACTCTGAGAGCTGCGAGCGCTGTGCCCAGGGGGACACTTGCACCTGGTGACACCACCAGAAACCAGCCATGGTCTCGCTTTGGGTCAGAGGCTTGCCTGGAGCTGGGGGGACAGCCCCTCTGCCCCCAGCCCTGCTGCTCCACACAGGGCTCTCCTGCAGCTCAGCGAGTCGCCCTCACACCCTGCGCTGCCTTCAATCAACTTTTACAACTTGTTAATTTTACGCAGCGTCCTAAAGAGCAAATAACTGGGAGGCAGGAATGCAGACTCCTCCAGCTAGCCCAAAGTGCCTCCAGCGGCCAAGCCAGCTGGCCGAGGGAGCCCTGCTCAGCCACGGGGACCTGCCACATCCCCGGCGGGAATCTTGGTCTGGAGAGGGCTGCCCTGTGCCCATGGCAGGCTCTGGCAATGCCAGGCTGCTGCTGGGGGTGCGTGGAGGGACCTCGGCAGCTTCTCTCTTGGCAAAACCTTAAAACTCTACAAGCAAACGGGAGGCAGAGGCTCTGGAGAAGGGTTTGCTCAGGGGCTGGGCTGCCATTGCCGGCTCTGCATTCCTGTGTGCGAGGGGGAGACACGAGCACATCCTGACAGCTGGATTCAGAAGGGGAAAAGGACATGAGAAGTTTGAGTCATAGCATGGAGAGATCCCATCCCAGATTCGGAGATGGGAACGGGACAGGAATAAGGACTTGAAGCCAAGCTCCAGCACGATCCAGTGTGGGGATAACACTGTTTTTGCCACATTGGTTTAAACACGGTTTAGCTGAAGGAGCTGAACGATGCCGAGACCAAGCGAGCCCCAAACAATCTAAACCACGCAGTCTCTACATGGCCCTGCTGAAATATTTGCACTGACCCTGCCGAAACATCCACTCAGGCCATGGCCAGATGCCTCCCAGTGCCCTGTGCCTCCTCCTCCCATCCCTGGGGAGCCAGCTCGGTGGGCGGCCCGGCAGGCTGGAGGAGGAGCACGGGGAAAGCACCCGCTTTGCTCTCATCCCTTCTGGGTCCTCATCTCCCAGGCTCGTGCAAAAGCTGGGCTGGGTTTAACCCTGGACTCATCCCAGCCCAACTTCTCTGGGCTTGCTCCCCAGCCAGGATGTGGCCCAAGGAGCCCCTCACCCTGCCCAGCCTGGAGGGGTCTGGCCACCTGGGTAGGGAGGACCAAAGTGTCCGTCACGGCTGGGCAGCGGCGCTCGCAGCTGGATCACAACCCTGGTTTCTGCAGCTGAGAGCTGACTACAGCCAGTTTCTCAAGAAACTTCTGATTTCGACTAATCCCACAAGCCGGCGCGGTGGACGCGGCTCCCACACGCCTGCGACTCTGTGTGTGACCTGAGAGAGCAACTGGGGCTGCAACGGGGTCCAAACCAAGGCACTGTTGGCTCTGATGGGTCTCGCTGCTGCCCTGGCTCTGCAGGACCCACCACCGGCCTGGGCAGCACCTAGAACCAACCAGCTAGGGGTAAAGAGCCACCACATCCATATCTGATGCTCCATCACAGCAGAGAGGTGTACCAGAAAACACCCAGGGAAGCTCAGGAGAACCACTCTGGTTGCTCTTCCCCATTGCTGCTGTAGGAGAACCACTTTCTCTGCAAAGCTGGGGCTCCCCAAAGAGAAAGTGTAGCCAAACCTCTTTCCCAGCACCCCGAGCCTTGCAGGGGCACAGCTCCAACCTCTGCTCTGGGGCACATGGTTCCAGACGAGTCATCGGAGCAGATGTGCTCTTGGCCTGGCAAACGCCTCCGTCTTTCCAACCTCGGCCACGTTGCTCAGCCACAAGTGGCCTTGAAAACTGGAGAGCAGCGCAGAAAGGAGCCAGCTGCCCACCACCACCAGGGGCTGCTGGGCTGAGATCAGCCTTGCCTGCCCCATGCAGTCATGCAGAGGAGAAGCAAGGATGATGTCAAGGTGCAAAGTGATAGATCTAAGCTGAGTCACCCAGTTCTTGGTGTCAGAGATCAGCAGAAGCCCTGAGTAGCCGGCACAGATTCCTACCGTGAAGGTCCTCGACCCACACCCAAAGCACTGATACCTGTCACTGCTGGCAGCTGGAGGAGACGAAGGTGAGGCCCAGTGACATGGGGGAAGCTGTGAGTGATTCTGCTCTCAGCAAGCCCTCCCCAGAGGAGGGGATCCCTGCACAAGGGAGCAGCCCCCTGCCCAGAGCTGTCTGTCTGCCAGGGGCCAGTTCTCCCTCCCTGACTGGCACCTAGTGGCTGTGGGGCAGGAACACAGACTGAATTTTTACTGACCTAGGCCATATGGAAACCCCACACTGCCACAGGTCCCAACCTACGTCCCTGAACCCCTCTGTGCCACAGCACAGCCTGGCACTGCCCTACAGAACATCTCCAGACCCTCAAAGCAGCCAGCTCCTCTCAACTCTTCCCCTCCTTGCTGATGGCTTACCATGGGGTTGGGCAAAGCACTTTGTCCACCCCAAAATACATCTGCCTCACCTTTTGTGGCTTATGTGGAAGAGTCAACACCAAAATCACCTGAAGCAGATGCTCTGGATGGAAAACCATCCTCCAGACCCCTCTCAACCTCCTGTGCCCAGAATGACCTTGAGGGTTGGCTCCAGCCCAAGCCAGGACCAACTGAAGCGTGATGAGATACGCAGCCCAGACAGGAAAGTTTCTCATGGTTTCCAAACCAAGCTTTTGGCTTTCACTGATGCTTGGAAAGACTTGCCCTCGTGTTTTATTCACCTCTTAAATGTGCTAAAGAACTTTTTTGACAGTTCCAGTGAGCAACAGCGTTTGCAGTTGGGAGCAGTTGGCTCCAGGCTGCATCTGACACCTTATAAGCAGGAGGTGGGGGGGTGACTTTATCTAATTTTTACCCCCACCAGCCCATTCCTACTGGGCAGCAGCAAAATGAGAGAAAAGCATGATTTTAGCTTGGGTGAGAAGTCCCAGAGAAGACGATGGGCTACAGGAGGTCTCCAGAGAATGATGGAGATGCCTCATCTGGTTTGTGAGCGTGGCTCCTGCCTGGTTCTCATTGTGTCTTCAGGCATCATTGCCAACAGCTCAGTGAGAGCTATGGGCTTCCCACTGCAAAACACTGTCTCCAGTAAGATGCTGCAGGAATTTCCACTGGAGAAAGCATTTGCTTTCACCCTCCACGGCCACTTGCCCCAGCCCTGGGCAAACCAATCCATGCAACAGTGAGATATCTGAGGCATTTCTGCTCCCCAAGGCAAAGCTTTGAGCACAGGACCACACGTTCCAGTTGTTTGTTGGAAGAACAAGAGGCTAAAATATCACAGCTTTGAAAGAGGCCTGTGAAAGAGGCAGGAGGAACAGTGAGTGACAGCCAGGGACTCCCCGTTACAGCCATCGTGATGCCTCCTCTCTCCCATCCCAGCTCCAGAACATCCCCAAACTTCCCAGGGGAAACAAAAAGAGAAAAATTCAGGCTATAGAGTAAAGCCAAGCCAAGCCTGAAGGAGCTCGTTCTGCTCCTCCCTTGCAGATCCTACTGGAACACTAACCAGGGGAGACAAGTCCCTGAAGCCTGCCCCAAGCCCGTGGTCACAGGCTGGGGAAGAAGGATGGCAAGACCCTCAGCAAAGCCAGCGTGGCACCAGCAGCAGCTTTCACAGGGCACGAGCTGCTCTCCCTGCTGCAAGAGTCTCCAAGTCTTTTCCTTTTCAGGGACTGGGGGAATTTATTTCCTCTGCCATTTCAGAGGATGCCTGCCTTGCCAGAGATTGTTTTGCAGAGTTTAGGAAGATAAGAAAGTGGTTAGCAGGCTCTTCGGTGGAGGAAGGGAGGATTGCTTAGTAAGGGAAAGGGGACCACTCTCAGCAGACACGTGCTGCCCTTCCTCTGAGGCCACCACCCCAGGAGATGCTGGTGTTGGGGACGAGGCTGGTCCATCCCCACATCTCTCCAGCCCTGGCCTTTCTTGGGTACATCTGCTCAGGCTGGTGACCTGAGAAGCTGTTCCTGTGCCAGGGCTGGGATCTGTCTCTCTTGGAATTTGGGAAATGCAGCTGATGAATGTTCAATCCAACATCTCGGCTGCAAATCTCCATGTGCTCTTGCAACAGTAAGAGCCTTTTTTTTTTTGCAGGGTACATGGAAAAAAAAAAAAAAAAAAAAAAAAAAGGCAGGAGCCAAGTCCAGGCTGCCCACGCTGTGGGGAAAACGCTGTGGTTATCTGGCAACCTCCTCATTTCAGAGAGCACCTCCTGGGAGGCAGCAGGAAGGATCTGGCCTCCCTGGGGCGTTCGCACAGAGGAAGCCCCAAAGATGCAGGATTCCTGCTGAGCGTGTCCATCCCCAGCACACCAACACACTGCAGAGCTACGGGGGGTTCAGCTCAGCTCCTCCAGATCTTCCACCCACCCCTTGCCCAAGCAGATAAAGGCGTCATGCCCCGAAGTGGGGCAGAGCAGGCGTCGTGCTCTTGCCAACATCATGAGCTCTTTCACAAGGGCTCCCCCATGGAGACAACCTGACAACTGCCCCATGCCAAACTCAGTGATTCCTGTCCCCACAAAACACCCGTGCCTGGGGTGGCAGAGAGCTGAGACGGTGGGAAGTTGGGTGGTGGAAGAAAAAGACTTTCAACAAAGGAACAATGGGGCGGGGATGAGGATCTGCCATATAAAACCAGCAAAAAATAGTGCAAACCAGAGCTCACCTTCCAGCATCCACCTGCCCTGCCCACACCATCCACCTAGAATCATAAGAATTGTCAGGGTTGGAAGGGACCTTAAAGATCATCCAGTTCCAACCCCCCTGCCATGGCAGGGACACCTCCCACTACATCAGTTGCTCACAGCCCCAGCCAGCCTGGCCTTCAACATGTCCAGGGATGGGGCTTCCAGCACCTCTCTGGGCAACCTGTGCCAGTGTCTCCCCACCCTCCTGGGGAAGAACTTCTTCCTAATGTCTCATCTGAATCTCCCCACCTCTAGTTTGGAGCCATTCCCCCCAGTCCTACCACTACCCAACATCCTAAAAAGTCCCTCCCCTCACCTCTTGCCCTCCCAGCACGACCTCTGCTGCAGGCAGTGAGGAACCCACAGCGTTAGCTGGTAACACCTATGGCATGGTGGACTTCCACCCCCAGAGGTGTTAACGGGCTCACAAACCTGACTTCTGACCTCGGCAGGGGGAGGGAGAGGAGAGGTAAGAGCTGGAATATTCTGCCTGGTCCTGGCAGTGCTGTTCAGGAAGCTGTGTCTGTGAGTTTACACAGCTTATACGTTCTCCATGCAGTTCCTGGACGCCTTCCATGGCAGATGAGAGTTTTATGTCGAATTTTAAGTTTGACCACAAATATTTAAACTTCCTTGGACCACAAATGCTGTATCTTCTTTGTGGTTTCGTTGGCACCAAATGAGCATTTACAGATCCCTATATGTCTGTCTGTCATTTAAATATCTCGCGGAGGTGCCAAACGCTTCAAAAGTGGTGGGGCTCCTCAGGCAGAGCCCCTGATTCCCCCTCTCTGCCCTTCATTGCTCATTGCAGGCGAGGCAGAGGTGCTGGCCAAGCCCTTGCAGAGGGCACAGCCTCTGCTGCTCAGAGCATTTCGTACTCACACTCTATTAAGCTTGCTTTTCAGAGAATGTCATCTGAGATCCCACCGTAACTTCCACAGCTCCTTGCCCTGGTGGATATTTGAACTAGGATGAAAGTCTTTAATTTTTTTCTCCTCTTCTCTTAGGAAACTTGGGATTTCTGAGCCTACAGGAGACTGTTTTAATGAGAGCTGCTAAAAGCCCCTAAAGCAGCGCAGCTCCCACCTGGCTGCTGCTCGCAGATCTCCCCGCGGGTGTTTTCACTTCCTCAAGCACCAGCAAATCTCAGAGGGTGACAATCCTGACCTGCTGAACTGGGATCCCACTCTAGGGAAACTGGTTAGAGTGGTTAGTCTCGGTGGCAGAACGGCACGGAATTCAGGGAAGGAAAACCCATCAGCCAGGAAAACGCAATCAAATAAACACCAGAAAAGGTCCCTCCTAAGCACCGTGCACCAAGGGAACCTGGCGCTGCTGTTACACAGAACTGAATGGGGAGCAGAGGGGGCCCTGAGCTGACACCCCAATGGGTGGGCGAGTTCTGGGGGGCACCAAGCTGAAATCTGAATTAATGTGCACACACCAGCTCGACTCAGGTCCTGCGTGTTTCATTTCCTTCAGGCTTTTTAGTCTAGGACACAAATTGGATGCTTGCCCCGCTGATTTTAGGGGAACTTTAGAACACGTAGCGGGGGGTTAGATGATGCTCCTGCACAGGGTAAAAGCCACCAGCCAGTCATGGCAGCACTTGGGGAGCTCTCCTGCATGTCCCACCACCCCCTGGGAAAGCAATTGCGTGCCCAGGGTAGAAGCTCCAACGAGGCTGCCCACATCAGAGGAAACAGATACCTGAGTCAGAGCAATACAATGAGAAACCTCCACTCCACAAACCAGAAACCAGACTGAGCAACGTCAGCACCAGGCTGCCCCACCACTGCTCCGGACACTGCTGGGGAGCTCAGGGCACTCCGGCTCCCCTTGCCTTTGGAAGCTGGGGGAGAAGTGGTTTTGCTTTGACCTAACAAGCAGGCAAAGCCCACGTGAAAGGGCAGCAAGTGGGGCTGGAGCCGGGGCTGCCGTGTGCAGGGAGGAGCCCCTCCAACCATTGGCTCCTCCGCTGAATTCCCTTGAAAACAGAGGGTGGGGATACAGAAGGCAATGTAATAACACCAGAAAAATGCCACCACAGCTCAGCCTGCTGCGACACCACAGCCCCAGAGACATTAGCAGCACTGGCATTTCCACCCACCGCAGGAACCACACTGGCAGCGCGCTCCCGGCAGCCCGGGGCAGGGCGGGAAGCGGCTCACAGCACTTCCAGCAGCCACTGCAGGGAGGGACAAACGCTCTATTTTGCTTTACAGTGAAATGCTGCCACTTAGGGGACTCCCGATGACGTTCTTGTGCCTGAGAGCCCATGTCCTCTTCGAGGAGGGGCTGCTCCGAGCGGGACACGCTCATTAGCCTGCCAGAGGGGTAACTTTCAGTGCTGGATGGGAGCTCCAGCCCGCACGGATCCTGCTCTGCCTCTAAGGCAGCAGCGAGAGCACCTCTGCTACTTGCACCCAATATTCAGCTCTTTTGGCAGATGATTAATGGCCCGAGTCTTGCAGCTGCTCACTTCCAGCTGGGCTGAGAGCTGCAAACACACCTAGAGAAGGGAAGGAAGGAGGAATTGGAACGGTGGCTCGTGGAGGAGAGGAAAACTATTCGCTGTGTCTTTGTTTTCTGCAGAGCTCCTCCTCCCGGGAGCGGGATGCTGAGCACAGAGCAGGGCCCCTGCCCCGAAACGGAGGAGCTGAACCAGAACAATAGGGTGGGGACTCTGGATGGGCCTCGACAAGTGGGGTGGGCTGGACGGGGGCACCGATCCATCCTTTTGACTTCATTCACACTTACAGCTGCATTAGAGACATTTCCTGCAAGCACAGTAGGAAGAGAGGGGTATTCGCTCACTCCACCCTCCATCTCACACTGTCCTCGCGATCCAGCCGTGCACCCAGAGCCAATTCTGGCCTCTGGCAGAGTTGCAGGCCAGACATTACAAGCGCTGGTGTGAGCAGCACAGGTCCCCACCCGATGAGCAGCACGCAGACTTGGAGCAGAGAGGAGGGGGGGCTGCAGCCAGCAACAAAAAAATCAATGTAGAGAAATGCAGAGTGTTTGAGCACGGCCAAGGTGCTCCCAGAGTGGACACGAGGGTGTCAAGAGTGAGACCTGAGCAGAACAAGGGAAGGTGCAGCCAGTGGCTGATGCCACACAAAATGAGGCAGGGGATTCATCCCATGAGACTCACACCCCAGGGCGACCAGACCACCATGTCCACAGCACGTCCTCTCACAGAATCACAGAGTGTTAGGGATTGGAAGGGACCTCCAAAGATCATCTAGTCCAACCCCCCTGCTAGAGCAGGATCACCTAGAGCAGGTCACACAGAACACGTCCAGGTGGGCTTTAAATGTCTCCAGAGAAGGAGACTCCACAACCTCCCTGGGCAGCCTGTTCCAGGCTCTGTCACCCTCACCATGAAGAAGTTTCTTCTCATATTTATGTGGAACCTCCTCTGTTCCAGCTTACACCCGTTGCCCCTTGTCCTATCATTAGATACCACCGAGAAGAGCCTGGCTCCATCCTCCTGACACTCCCCCTTAATGTATTTATAAACATTAATAAGGTCTCTCCCAATGATTCCCTGGCCCACGCCGTGGAGCAGAGGAGCAAGCACAGCGAGCCCTGTGCCTGACTCACCGCACCCGGGAGCCCGCGCATCCTGAGCCTGCATGTGCAGCCTGAAAAACAACTTCTTTTCTTTTTTTTTTCTGAAAAAACAACAAAAAACCAGCCGCCCTCCTCCAAATCTGGAGTTACTCAGCCTGACTCACACCAGAGCCCTCCTGGCTCTGCCGGCAGAGCCCGCGCGTACCTGGAGTGGGTGGCACAGGCTGTGCTGGGGGAACCCGTGCCCTGTGTGATCTGATCTAGATGATCCTGCTCTGGAAGGGGGGTTGGACTAGATGATCTTTGGAGGTCCCTTCCAACCCCTAACGTTCTGTGATTCTCTAACCTGCCACAGCCACGCACCTGGAGCCACCAGTGCTGCAGCCAAGCTCGTTACTTCCAGCTCCAAACTTCAACCATTTTTGGTGAATCCCCGAATAAAAATAAATTAAAAAAAAAAAAAAAATGGAGACTATAATTTTTTTTTTTTCAAATGGGAAAAGTATTTCTTTCATTCTCCCATAACACGAATCCAGCAAACATGAAAAACATGAGCCCAAATCAAAGCTCAGACTTCACATCTGGGGAGAGACCAAGCATGGAAAATTTTAATCCAAAGGTTAATGTTTGGGAAGCTCCGAGTGTGTGAAAAGAGGGGTTAGATGGGTGCTGCTCTGTGGCTTGAACAGTTGTTGCCGCCAAGTGGCGGCTCTCAAACGGTGCCTGCCTGCCCCAGCCCAGGCACGCGGGGTCAGGAGCTAAAATAGAAAACAACTGAAATCATTGGAAGCAAACAAACAGTCAGATCAGATGCTGGAAAAGCCAAGCGAGGAAGGAGCCAGCAGCACAAAAAGCAGCTCGAGCCCTGTGACTGCAAACAGCCTCCTGACTTGCACCAAAGCAGATGGCAGTGGTGGCCCTGGCCACCTTCTCCTGCTCCTCAGAGCTCACCCAGACACCTCAGCAGCTCCACGATCACTCGACAGCCCCATGTCACTCCTGTCCCAACTGCCACCTCCACCTCCTTTGCTTGCTGCTCCAGTGGTTATCACATCTTGTGCTTTTTACACCCAGCCTGAAACATCACACTTCTCACACAGAACCACCATAGAATCATTTCAGTCAAAAGAGCTTTAAGATCAAGTCCAACTGTTAACCCAGCACTGCCAGGGCACTACTAAACCATGTCCCTCAGCACCACATCTCCACAGCTTTTAAATCCCCCCAGGGATGGGGACTCCACCACTGCCCTGGGCAGCCTGGGCCAAGCCTTGACAGCCCTTTCAGGGAAGACATTTTTCCTAATATCCAACCTAAACTTCTCCTGGTACAACCTGAGGTCATTTCCTCTTGCCCTATTGCTTGTTCCTTGGGAGAAGAGCCTGACCCTACCTTGCTCCAACCTCCTTTCAGGGAGCTGTAGAGGGTGAGATGGGTCACAGAGCCCCCTGCTCTTCACCTTGACCCCAGCCCCAGCTGATAAACTACCTTGTCCCTGTCCAGAGCAGCACATCTCTGCTGCTCTCCTGCTCACTCTGCCTTACACCCTGAGCTGATGGGCTCCTGTACCCTCTTTCCTACTGCAGAGCTGTCCTCTGACCTTGAGATGCCCAAGCAACATCCTCCCAAGGAACATGGGATAGGACAAGAGGAAATGGCCTCAAGTTGTGCCAGGGGAGGTTTAGGTTGGATATTAGGACAAATTTCTTCCCCAAAGGGATGTCAAGGCCTGGCCCAGGCTGCCCAGGGTAGTGGTGAAGTCCCCATCCCTGGAAGGATTTAAAAGCTATGTAGATGTGGTGCTGAGGGACATGGTTTAGTGATGACCTGGCAGTGCTGGGTTAACGGTTGGACTCAATGATCTTGAAGGTCTCTTCCAACTAAAACGATCCTAGGATTCCATGCCCCTGCTTTCCCCACATCCTGCCTTCAAAATGCCTTTGTCTTAATCTCCTGCATTAGATCATGCCCTTTCCAGACTGCTCCTTCCAGACACTAGAAACGTCTCTCCCCCAGCTCTACCAGACCAGCATCCTCCTCACTGCCTTTGTCAGGGACGGGGTCACGCTCGTAAAGGGCCCTATCAGCAACAACAATAGCTTAAAAGCCAGAGGAGTTATAGCATGGAGTCCTCCCACACTTAACCAAACACAAAGAGAAGGGACCATGTGTCTGCAGCAGCAGCAGCCACGTCAGGTGGGCTGGAGCCCCGGCTCCCCGGGGGTGGGAAGGGAAGGGACAGGGACCCGCAGGCGTGAGAGCATCCGGCACTGCTCATGGAGCTGTTTACAGCATCCAGGGGGATCCTTCCTGGGATCAGCCAGAGCTCAGCTTCCCCCTAAGGTAGCCAAGATGGGCTTCAAAGAGCCCACAGGATGGGCTCTTCTCCCAAGAGCACACCTGCCAGGAGAAGAGCTGGGCTGCTGCTCTCCTCACCCAGCAGCCGTGTCTTGCTGCACCCTGCTCCTGGCCGTGCTCCATCTGCTCTGGGGGTGTTTAGCCTGGAGAAAAGGAGGTTCAGGGGAGACCTTCTTGCTCTCAACAACTCCCTGAAAGGAGGTTGGAGCCAGGTGGGGTCGGGCTCTTCTCCCAAGGAACAAGCGAAAGGACAAGAGGAAACGGTCTCAAGTTGTGCCAGGGGAGGTTTAGGTTGGACATGAGGAACAATTTCTTCCCCTAAAGGGTTGTCAAGGCCTGGCCCAGGCTGCCCAGGGCAGTGGTGGAGTCCTCATCCCTGGAGGAACTTAAAAGCCACGGAGATGTGGTGCTGAAGGACATGGTTTAGTGGTGACCTGGCAGTGCTGGGTTAATGGTTGGACTTGATGATCTGACAGGTCTCTTCCAACCAAAAAGATTCAATGATTCTATGCCCACCCAGGGGTGCTTGGGAGGAGCAGAAAGCTGGAGTCTCTCCTGGACATAAGGAGACAAAGCAAGCTCCATTCTGGGCTGGGCTGGACCACTTTGCATCAGGGGAAAGACCCCAAAATTCAGGCACCTCTCAGGCGGCTCCTCGACCACAGTCCTCTCTCTGCAAGAAGAAACCTGAATCTGCTCACGACTAACTGCAGGAGCATGGAGATAAAGATGAAAAGAGGAAAACAGAAGTGAGGGTGAGAATCTCTGTAGACACCAACGTTTCTCTGAGTTCAGCCCAGAAAAAGGGCTCTGCAAAGAAAACAGGAGAAGTTCGTGTGTCCGGGCTGGGGAGGGGCTGCAGGGGAAGGGCTGCTGGGGACAACGATGCCAAGGGAAGACCCAAGGAGGAGCTGCAGGGCAATGGGCTCACCTGCAGAGGCAGGGGAAGCGTGTGCTGAGAAACAGGAGCAGAAGTGGCTGGCAAAGGCAGGGCTCAGACTGGGCTCCCCGGGGTTCGTGTCCCAGCAGGCTCAGAGGAGTCCCAGCACAGGACAGGCAGGCATGCACCAGCTGCCCATGGACCACAGCTCCTGCTCCACGCTCCTCAGCCCTCCAGCTAAGGGGGAAAATGTAATCAGAGCAATTTCTATTAGTGAGAATATAAAGACTTGGAACCTCTGGGCTGTCTCTTGACAACTAATTAATTACCAGGTAGCATCCCCTTGAAGCTGCCAACACAGCAAGCGCAAGTTCCAGCATGATTGAGGGAGAGAGATGAACTTTACAATAAACTCTAGAATTTTACTTCATCTCCCGCCACCATCTGAGATCCTGGGGGAACAGGAAGGGGTGGCAAGAGGCAAACTCTGAAGCCATCTGGGATCATCATTAACTCATTCACTCGTGGCCTCTGAAAGAAAACTCTGGCTGCGCTGAGAGCAGCAGCTTCCAGCCAGATGAGAGCTCCTCATATTCTCCACTTGCTCAATGTTCTCCTGCCAGTTTCTGCAGTAGGTGCCCATCTCCTCACACCCCCCTTGCCTGTCCCCCAAGGCTTTGGCCATCAGGGCAGCCAGACTTGGAAACTAAGAGCAGAAACTGTATTTCTAGTGGCTTTAGGTGATATATTCCTCACTGACAGCAAGAAAAAGGAGTTAAGTTGGGGTTGCTGTGCCTGGAGAAAAGGAGGCTCAAGGACAGACCTTCTTGCTCTTGACAACTCCAAGAAAGGAGGCTGGAGTGAGGTGGGGTCAGGCTCTTCTCCCAAGGAACAAGTGATAGGATGAGAGGAAACGGCCTCAAATTGTGCCAGGGAAGGTTTAGACTGGATGCCATGAAAGCAGAGAAGAAAAAGGACAAGAGGAGAAGGACAGAGTGAGTGCTGCTCACACCTTTTATGGGGAAACAGAAAAACCCCACAGTGACAGAAGGTGCCGTGTCTTAACCCCAGGGACCAAGAGACCTGGGCTCAAGCTTATTGATGTGGCTGGTGTGGCTGTGCAGCACCAGGCCCAGCTGGTCCCTCACCTCTGACCACATCCTACTTCTTGCTGTCCTCAACAGAACATCCCCTTCCAGTTGATTAGTTGACTATTGTGGGACTGGCACGCCAGGGCAGGCACAGTTGTGCCCCTACACAACAACCACTGTGCTGGAGAGAAGAAGTCTCCCTGCCTCAGGCAACCAAGCACAGCTACCATCAACCTCTCCTCCCTCCTCCAAGCCTGGGACTAAGGGACCAAAAGCTCAGCCCATCCCAGGATCATTCCCAGAAGGAGAATACAAAGGGGCAGAGGCTATCTGGGCTGCAGAGGTCACTGAGGACAGCAGCAGCCACTGTTAACCACTGCAGTGTGCCAAGCTTTGTCTGGACATCTCATACAAAAGAAAAAAAAAAGAAGATAATGACAAACTACAGCTGCAGATCAGGATGTGTGACCTGTTGGAGAGAGCTGGGCTTGGGCAGCCAGGCCAGAAGATGATTAAATCTAAGCTCTGTGGCAGCGCCGCGAGGTCTGAACTAGGAGACGATGCACGAAATATGAAGATGTTTGGGGGTGGTCATCCCAGCTACACTTGAGGACTGCCTTGAGAAGACATTTTACACCTGACAACTCCCCCACCTCACTACTTGGAGCCAGCTTGGCTGGGTGGGCAGCATTTGGGACCAGAAGCCTCCATCTCCCTGCTCTACTGGTGGCTGTGGGTTTCTCCCTTAGACACCAGGACAGCCACAGGTCATCCTGCTCAGGTGCAAACGTTCTAGGCTAAGCCAAAACATTTCTTTTCTCTTGTTAGACTTACTTGATGTAAGTCCAAAAACTGAGATGACATCAAAGAGCCCATTGAGCAGATCCCCTCCAGAAACACAGAGGGACTTTACCTCCTTCGTACAAACACGGTTCCCCTGCAGACTTCCTGGGAACAGCTGAAGCAGCATCACACTTCAAAAACCAGCCTGCACATCACAGGGGTGGGGAGGAGCTCACTTCTGGCCCAGGATTGTTGACAACCCTTTCAAAGCCCACGCAGGATCACACACAAAAACTGTCACAGCCCCGGGGGGGAACAAAATCACCTTTGTCCCCAAGGATGGGCTGCAAAGGCAGTGGCAGGGCAGGAGGTGTCACATGAAGCAGTCGAGGAGGGCATGAAGTCTGATTTAAAGGAAAGAGGGAGAAGACGACTTAGATGATGGGGTTGTTCAGTCTGGAGAAGAGAAGGCTCTGAGAGGACCTTATTGTGGCCTTCCAGTATCTGAAGGGGGCTACAAGAAAGCTGGGGAGGGACTTTTTAGGATGTCAGGTAGGGGTAGGACTGGGGGGGAATGGCTCAGAACTAGAGGTGGGGAGATTGAGATGAGACGTTAGGAAGAAGTTCTTCCCCAGGAGGGTGGGGAGACACTGGCACAGGTTGCCCAGAGAGGTGCTGGAAGCCTCATCCCTGGAAATTTTTAAGGCCAGGCTGGATAGTAACCTGATCTAGTGGGAGGTGTCCCTGCCCATGGCAGGGGGTTGGAACTAGATGATCTTTGAGGTCCCTTCCAACCCTGATGATTCTATGATGGAGCTATTTACTCCTCCTAGAACTGGTCAGTGGTTGTATCCCATGAGCTACAAAGAGGGATGTCCCTTCAGGATTTCAACCTGTGCCAAAAGAGTCCACCTTCTTTGGAGGGATGGCAACTGCCAAGAGTTCTGTCCCCAGCTTGGGTCTGCCACTGACTGGGGTCTGAGGTCACTTCCAGAGGGATGTAGGAGACCTGCAGGAGCCCTGGCTGAGCTGTGGCACGGAGTGACAATCAGGAGACGTGCTGCTTCCTGGAAGAACTGGAACTGATGTGCAAATAATGAGAGAAAAATGTGGGGCGAGGGGGGGGTTAAGGAGAGATTAGTCTGGGGCACACTCTGGGAGATACACAATGTTAAGTATGAGGGCAAAGGAAATGAAAACTGGAAACTCAAACATAGTGAAGAATCCAATCCCAGCCTGGGCAGGAAGTTTACGCTCTGCTTCTAAATATACATGTTTTTAAATCAACAAGCTTTCTTGTCCAGCTCTACTGGACAACTACCCAGGAGAACGGAGCAGATCAAGGCACTGCCAAGCTCTGCCTGTCCACAAGTGACAAGGCACCCACAAGGGTGACACAAACCCCTGCCATGCCCCAGCAGGGAAGAGAAGGGTGCTGAAGAAGCCCCAGCAGAGCAGGATCTCAGCTCTAAGCACCCTGCTCAGCCCATCAGTGCCCAGACCCTCACAGATGGACTCTCCTGTGGTCTCCACATGTCATGCCTGAGGACCACGAGGAGCAGAGGAAGCGATAACCTGTGAGCATGAGTCAGATGTGGTGCCTCTTTCCTTCCTGCTCTCTGGCCACTGCATTCATGCTCAGCAGTCGGATAGTCACATATTTTTTTAATTTGATATAATTATCTCCTAGAAATTACTGTACACAGCCTCTTGGGATCTAAAGCAATTAAGTGAAGATAAATTTCTTTCATGGAGCAAGCTGTCAAAGGATGAAGCAATTTCATTCCCCATTTGAAGTGGAAGCTTTGGGTCATGCATGGTTTATTTGAAACAATGCCATCACCTAAAGCTGCTGATCTTATCTGTCTCTCTCTGTCTCTCCATTTCAAACCGCTGAAGATGTGCAGCGTGGCACTGCCTGAAGTGATGACATCTGGCACCAGGCCAGCTGCAGAAACAAGCTGCTCCTCCCCGAGCCCAAGTGCAAGAGGCCAAGCATTCCTATTAAAAAGGGGGAAACCGAGGTGAAATCTGGGAAGAGCTGAAAAGTGGGAATCCTGCCCGAGGCAACAGGAGACCCATGAGCTGCAGGAGGAGCGAGGTGCCTGCAGGAAGGGTTGGCACTGCCCAAGAGGGGATGGGAGCATGGAGCACATCTCTGAGGGGTAACAGTCTATCAGGCTTCCTCTTCCTCACCAGCCTGCCCTGAAGCCACCTAAACCAGGCTTCCAGGATTTCATCATGCCAAGGAATGGCCCATGTGCTGCAGTCTGCATGAGGAGAGACATGGCAGGACAGAAATGATACCCCAATCGCACACGCACATGAAGTCTCTCAGAGGTTCCAGCAAACCCTCTCCTGTCCTCACATTTCACCAAGCCAAGAGGTTTCGTTTCAGACAAAAAACTCCACATAAAACATAAAGCAACCCACTTAAATAAACCATCCTCCAAAGTGGTGGTTTTCATCCTGAAAAGGAGAGGATGGCCAGAGATGCCCTGGAGCAAAGAGTGGGCACGATGAGGGCTCTGCTATCTCTGCTACCAATGCACCCATACAGGTATCTGCTCCCAATCCCACCCAGCCAAATCCATCCACACAGCTCCCTTCCAGCTCTCCAGCCTACAAGGATTTATCTTCATAAAACACTTCCCATGTCATTAAGCCCCTTGTATGTTTAGCAGGTACTACACACTTCCAAACCATGAGCTGTCCCTCCATGCTGATGGAAGGAGTTCAGGAAGCATCTGAATGACTTAAAAGTGCAAGTATGACCTTCAGAAGTGACCTCAGCACCAGCAATGTGGTGGGTCACTGGCATGCCCCTGACACACTCTGGAAGTGCTGCTCCATGGCCACTTCTCTACCAGAAACATCACACATGGACCAGGTACCAGCTGAACTGACTCAGCATTAGAAAGATGCAGCAAACTCCATCATCCTCTGTCTATAAACATCAATCTCTTCTCTCAGTAATAAAGGATGACATAAGAAACATGACATCATTCATGCTTAAGAGAAATACAGAACCCAAACGTAAATCTCTTGTGTGGTTCACAAGCTGAGCAGACCAGGCAGGCAATAACTTCCCAGCCCTCACTCAACACATCTGTCTTCATACTAAGCATTTGTGTTTATACAGGCACCTACCTGTCCCAAGCACAGTGAAGTTCTGGTTGCCCAGAGAGGTGGTTGATGCCCCATCCCTGGAAATACTCAAGGTCAGGCTGGACAAGGCTCTGAGCAACCTGCTCTAGCTGAAGATGTCCCTGCTCAGTGCAGGGGGGTTGGACTAGATGACCTCCAAAGGTCCCTTCCAACCCAACTCATTCTATGATTCTATGAAACTTGCTAGAAATAAATATTATTACTGTCACTATTCATAATATATACACTTACAGACAAATATTTGTTATATATGGTGGAAAAAATGCTTTCTGTGAAATGCTGGTATGCAAAACGTTATGGCAAATATTGTTAATTTGAATAAGTTATGGGGTTGACATTATGTTTAAGGAAACATATGCAAATATGCTATGGGGGAAAATTAGCTTCAATTACCTGCATTAAACACGCAGCATTTTTAGGGTCCCACCACAGATCCAGTCAGAGCAGCAGCTCACGAGAGGGAAGAATTGGGAAGAATTTGAATGCTTCCCAGTGAACCTTCACTTAGTACCTCCTCATCTTCCTCAGGGACATGGGTGGCCTGGGGCTGAGGCACTGGCCTCAAATCCTGGGTATCAGGGGTTTGTTCTCATCCTGAAGCCGAGGTTTCCTGTGGGACCTGGGTCAGTCCCTCAGCCTCGTGTACCTCTTGCCAATCCCTAACAAGGAAATTGCTTTTCCTTCTGTCCTAACGTGTTGTGGAGATACGTTCATTAATGCCTGGGAAGTGCTTTGCCTTCAATGATGGTGAGTAAAGAAAACAATAAATAAGACCTCAGTGGTGTCTTCTCCTCTTGGTTTGGGATGTGGCAGCATGAGGACACCAAGGGTGACAGCTCCAGCCTGCCATGGGAACCAGGCTCTCTCTCCATCCCTGCCCAGACCCAGCCCAGCCCTGGTAGATGGATTTGGGATCCACAAAAATAACACAAGGTCCAGCTGGGAGCAGAAACGTGGGGAGCAGCCTCCAAGCTCAATGACAGAGGTCACCTTCCGTCTCCCATAGAGACAGAGTAGATCCCCATCTGTTATTTGGGCTGACCACTCCCTGCATTCCACCCCGTCCACTTCTCTGGCAAGCTTCCCAGGATGTGGATCTTTCTTATTCAGGATAACAATGAGGAGTTATTAATTGGGGCTTTTTTCAGGTTTCCTGAGGACCTTCCAATAGCTGTGTTGGTGGATACCACAGCCCTCGACGCCTTCAGTGGGGATGTTTTAAGCATTTCACTTGGCCAAAGACCCCGTGAAATGGGGTCACCCCCAAGGCTAAGCCATGGGCAGGGAGGAAGAGCCAGGGGAAGGACTGAGTTTAGTAGTGGAGTGTGGAATCTCGAGCAGTGGTGGCATATCCAGCTGGCAAAGCATGAAGCAAAGAGGCAGCCCCGAGTCCCAGGGACCCCCCTGCACAATCAGAGGCACCACATTAACTCTGAAGCACCACAAAGAGTGTCCGAGACGAGGCCACGCTTCACGGGCAGGGACTGGCTAGACCAGCCAGAGCAGCCTTTCCATTTCCTCCAAGTTTCTCTGGGTAGCAATAAGAGATGGCTCATTGGGAGGGGATCCAGCGATAATGGGGTTTTAATGAGGCCTTTCAATATACTTACAGACTAATCAGCAAATTCCACGAGGTCTGGACTCTAATATGTCATTCTCAGTACACTCAAGCCATGGTGAATACCTCTTTCATAGCCCTGCCTGATATCCTGCCAAGACGTGGCAGGTTCTGTGCCACAAGATGCTGGTGCAGCAGAAGCAAGGACATTACCTGCTGAAACCCCAAGGGAAGTGAAGGGTGCACACCAAGAAGGGGCTGCCCAGGAGACTTCAGGGTCGGACTCTCCTTTCCTAGAGCACTCCACTGATGCTGACCCTGAGAACATGAGATCAGAGAGTTTCCCAAGCAGGACACTTCCCAAGAGTCTGTGCCCAACCTCTGGAGGCAGATTTTAGGACAAAAGGATCAAACACAAATAAATTTTGCATCTCGTTACATCAACCTGGCCTGACGATGACAGAGGCTGTTCAACAACAAGCATCATCTGATCCACACAGAAAGATCCAATGCTGCCTGAAAGCCGGCGTGGGCCAAGGCTGATTTATCCTGTCAGCCTCTGCCTTGAGCTGATGATCACATCACGCTCCCAGAAAACACTTTCAAAGAGCCTTTTGCTGTCACCGGAGCCAAACTGTGCAGCTCTGGCTGAGCAGTCACACACGTGCTGGTACACGTGGCTCACACCCAGCCTGCCTGATTCACTCGGAGCTGAAATGCCCTGTCCAAGAAGAGCCTGGAGGAGAGGCAGAGGTGGATCCAAGGTGGGGGAAGGCAGGGATGGAAACACCATGAGTCGCTTGAGCAAATTCCCCACAGCTTCCCCGTGCACCGGGGTATTGCTCATCCCCTCCGTATGCCAGGAAAGAGGCATCTCAGGGGCAGGCTTGGTTGTTTCCACCAACTTCTGGTTCTTCCCTCCCTGCTTCTCCTCCAAGAGATGGGGCTGCCTGGAAGGCAGCACCTCGTAGTTCCCTGCAAGCCGTGTCCAGACCACAAAGCCTCTCTCACACTCACTAACAGGCGCCGCTAAGAGAACACGTGTAACTGGATCTTAACACGTTGGCAGGTGGTTCCTCACCTCGCAGTGAGGCTGCAGTTCTCACACCCCAGCTCTCAGCTTCAGGGTGGAGGCAAAGCAGCAGGGCCCTGAGGGGGTGCTGGACTGGAGGGACTGTTAGATCCACTCCTCACCATCCTGCCTGCCCAGCCAGAGGTACAGGACTTGGCTGTGGCAAAGCTTTGAACTCCTGCTGCCTTCACCAGAGCTTGTGCAGCTGGGTCATCAGGCAGAGAGTTGTCCTCAGCCCCAGCTCTCTGTACAGCTGGGACAGGAGGATGTGAAAGGCCAGTATGCCCCAGAGACTGCAGTGCACAGGATACGGACTGGATTCAAATCTGGTCAACAGAGGTCTTAAAATGTCAGCGTAAACAGGAGGGCAGTCCTGGCAGGGAAGCTAGTTGGGCTTATGCTGCTTAACAATAGCTTCAGTGACCTGGACAAAGAAAACCTTTACTGATAAAGCCTTCAGATTAGACACTGTCTCCTACCCTCCTGATCTTTGAACAGAGCAACCCACCTACAGACAAAAAACTCCAGAGTTGCCCAGTTGCGAGCAAACACCACACTGTTTAACACAGCTAAATGTAAAGTTCTGCCACTGGGAGCAAAGGCTGCAGGACACTGGAAGTGCCTGGTGGGGATGGAGGAGAGCACAGTGGTCATCTCCTCCTTGTAAGTTGGTGCAGCAGCTCACAGAGAAACACACTGAGCCTGGACAGCCACAGTGCAGGAGCACCACGAGTTCAGGGAATCCAAACTGCCCAGAGACCATCACGTCTCTCAGACCATCTATCTGGCTCCTCAAAAGAGGATGGGGGACTTGGACACGTCCTGGGTCAGAGCAGCAACAGAGGCTTCCCAACCTACACCAAAATTCAATCAGTGGAAACTGAAACAAAACAGATTTAGATGGGAATTAATGGCTGTTTTCAACAGCAACTGAAAGTGGCCCCTGAAACAATCTGCTGAAGATCCCAATGGGTCCTCAGCCTTTCAAAATCAAGGCTCGGTGCTTTCTACAAGACTTGCTCTTGTTCCCTTGGAAATTTCCCTGTGGTTTCCTGAGGGAGAGGAGACCAGAGGAGATGACCACAGCTCCCCAGGCTTGCCAGTATCCGGGGCTCTCCCAGGCTGGATTCCCCACTTCCAGAACTGACGCACAACCACCGTGGGCTCCTCTTTGAAGAGGAGGTTTCTGACCTGTACATTCTTCCCAGAAGCTTCCCCAGCGTTCAAAGCACCTTGCTGACAGACAGGCAGGTGTGCCTGGGACAGTGGCCACCTCCCCAACCCCAGCACGGGGGAGGAAGGGGGAGAGTGGCCCCCCAAAAAGAGCCCTCGGCAAGGCACGGGGGAGGACTCCCAGCCCAGCTGTGACATTTCCTTTCACCTATACCTGTACAGCTGTTTCCTACAGGGCTGCAGCCTCCAGTGAGATGTGTGAGGCTTCTGTAGGTGCTTGGGAACAAGATGGAACAGAAACGCTTCACACCTGGCCCCAAAATTACAGCACGCTGGAAAGCAGCCAACATAAACTGGCAGAGTACCAGTTGCAATGGACATCAATTAAGCAGCCTGTCATCCTCAGACTGCAGGGTTTTCTCTCTGCAATCTGCAGTGCTCCTCCAGCCTTCAGCAGCACCAGCGCTGGAGTTTTCCAGATGGGATCGTTTCCCTCAGATTCCACTCGCTAGATTTATTGCAGGTTTTTGGGGTTTGTGTTTTTTCTCCTTTTAAACCCACCCCCCACCCCCCCTTTTAAGAGCCTGAACTATTATTCCACATTGTGGTTTTCTCCAGGGCTGGATTCAGTGTCCTTGTGCAGCGCGAGTGCTTGTTTGCCATGAGCTCCCTTCACCTTCAGCTGGAGAAATGCAGTTTTAAGAACATGCTCAAAACTCTCTTAGCTTAAAGATTGATTCAAGACCAAGACCAAATGATAACTGGAGAGAACACCTCTCTGGAAGATGCCCTGCACAGCCCCAGAGGTGCAGCAGCAGTCACCAGATCAGCTCTCATGCCCATTTCTATGAAGGTACATTTCAAATAGCACAACAGACACCAGCCTACCCTCCTTTGCTACCCAAACCCAGGGACTTGACACTTCCCACTGTCCTAGTGACACCTGACAAAGGCAGAGAGATGCTCACGTGGTGTCCACACAGCCCCTGGCTCAAGAAAATGCCGAGGATGGCTGAGGAGCTCAAAGCAGGTGATATTCCGCACGCTACCTTCATGGTGCCATAAAATCCAGCCTCTCCTCCAGCACCCAATGACATCACCTTCCAACATGGCCCATAATTTAGCCTAATTGCCTTTTACAATCCAAAGGCACCACATGAAAGGGAAGGTCGAGGCGGGGATGGAGTTCAGATACTGGTCAGAAAATGTAAACATCTCTAACTCTGCCGCTGCGGGGCTGCCAGCTCCTGCCAAGTCCCCACTCCAAGCAGGGCTGCCCGTGGCAGGATCTTTCCCTGCTTGTTTGGAAACCGAGGCAGGCAGGAATGGAAGGAGTTTTTTTCAAGGATGACTCCTCCTTGGACTCTCCTACTTGGGGCTCTGGTCTCTGCTCACAGTTTCCCTTTTCCTCTCTGGACCAAACCCCAAGCTGGAAGCTCTCGCTCTCATGGGCTGAGTGCAGTTGCCTGCCAGCTGGAGGGGGATGCTCCAAGGCTATGGAATGGGAATATGGAAAGGATGCTGAGGAAACAGTTACTTTTACCCACTGAAAACAGCTACACTTACTCATGGGGTTTTTCTCTCTGCTTACAAAAAGTTTGTGGTCTCAGAGTGCTGGTCTCGCCACCCTTCCTCCGATGCCTCGCAAGAAGTCCTCCCAAAATCAGGGTAGCGTGGCCACTCTAAGGTGGGCTTCATCCCTGGCATCCCAGGAGTCAATAGGTCTCAGAAAGGACACAATATCTGGTGTTTGGAGGCATGACAGAGCCTGGTCACTCTGACAGTCACTCCTCCTGGGCTTTGAAACCTGGGGCTCCCTCTCCAAGAAGCATCAGAGATGACTACACATTGTCAAGAGAGATCTGCAAGTCTGAAGAAGACTGAAATACCATAAAGAAGTGAAGTGAATAACAAGACAGGACTAATTTTAGCCCAAGCCTAAACAATAATTAGCTCCTAAATAGCTAATTCAAAGACTGCTAGCTCTGCAAATCTAGACCATGGTAGGGTGACTAGAGAGGGGTCAAATTTGGACTGTCCACCTGGGCTGGGCGGCACAGAGGAAAGAGATTTGTGTTTTCCAAGGAGAACAAAGCTTGGATTTCAGGCTATCTGCACCGACAGATGTGTAGAGCCAACAGCAGGACACAAGTACCTGAGAAACAAGAACAGCACCAAGTGTGGGAAGCTGACTGGCCACCCCAGAGCTGGAGGAGCCAGGCAGTGCCCAGTCTGGAGGTGTGGGGCAGTGAAATATTGCTGGTTATTTCTCAGAGCCTTGCATTTCAGGGCTTTGATTCGCCTGGTGAGGTGAGAGAGGGTTGAGACTAGCTGAGAGGTGAGTATCTGAGACAGGCCACTCCACACATGAGCATGCACATCAGGGGAAGGAAAAAAAAAAGTGCCTGTTTGAGAGGAGGGAACCACAGTGACTAGCCCTATAAGCATATGTATTAATCATGCACCGTCTGGTTTTAATCCACACACTGCTGATCCTGCGTCTCACTGTATTGTTATCAGGGGAAGGAGTATTTCTCCTCAATCTTATTCACCAGCCAAAAAGCCTGAAAATGCAAAAAACACATTTGTGAAGTGCCTTCCCAAGGACCCTGGGCCCCGGACCTGGTGAGCTGGGGCTGCTGCCTTTTTATTGGCGTTTAAAAACCTTTTATTAATGTGTGTCAGGGCTGGGGGAGGAGAGAGAGGCTCAGGTTTCAGGACCCCCCATGCAGAGAGGTTTATTGTGGGAAGGGACATTAACACTTTCTCCTCCACATCTCCCTGGCTGGGGCTTGTGGCAGAGCGTGTGTTGCAGGAACCACCCTGGGTGATGCTCCCACTGAGCCCATGTGGAGCTCGCAGGGATGAGGGCAATCAGTGATGCTGCACAGAGGAGAAGGTCCTCCCTGCTCTGCTCCATACTGGGTGATCTGCAG
Organism: Brachypteracias leptosomus; assembly: GCA_013401335.1. NCBI lineage: Eukaryota > Metazoa > Chordata > Aves > Coraciiformes > Brachypteraciidae > Brachypteracias > Brachypteracias leptosomus. Next base: position 151,786 of record VYZX01014168.1, on the reverse strand, counting down.
CCCTCTTCCAGCCTTGCCACCAGCTCCTCAGGGCCCCTGCACAGCAGGATGCTCCTGAGACCACAAAATTCAGCTGAGGACACCAGGATGTGCCCCAGGGCTGCACAAGAACAGACCAAGGCACAGCTCAGATGCACCATCACTAGGACTCGCTTCAACCTCAACACAACCCAAGTGTTTTCCACTACAAGTCCCTCCCAGCAGCACCACACATCACCTGATGAATCCGCAGTTGTCACCTTCCTTCCTCCTGGACCTTAACTCAGCCAGGCTGCTGCTCCCTGCTCCTGCCTTGGGTACAGCACTGGGTGAGTGAGGTCCTGGCAGCTTCTCCTTCAGCTGCAAAGGCTGCAGACACAGTCTGACAGCTCAGGCACCAGGCTGCATAGTTTGCTGTTGACTGGTACATTCAATGGTGTTCCATCACACAAGCTGCAATGGATATCTGCCCAACAAACACCCAGGAAAACATCACCAAGCTATGCTCCCCCTGGAGCCAGCTTTTTGTTGGTTACAGCTTCAATGACAGAGCAGGAGACGATGGGAAGCTCTCAGTGTCACACTGGCTCCAGCAGGAATCCAAATGCAGAGCTCCATGGCAAGGAACCGACTCAACATTTTCACTCAAAATAAGAGCCAGGCCAAACGCTCAAAAAACTTGCTGAGAAACTCTGGCTGAATATTGCACTCCATCTGCTAAATGGGACGTGGAGAACAAAAAAGAAGTGGGAAGAGCAGTGTTTGTCCTATATAGCTTACAAAACAACCAGCCTCCTGGTGAAGCCAACAGCCTAGCACCATTTTAAGCCCAATACTCTCCAGTCTTGCCTTCCAACAGATTCCTCTGAAATTATATGAATTCATTAAAAAAAGATGGTGCAAAACACACAGGGTGAGGGTTTGGAGCATCAGCAAGCAAGAGGAGATATATCCTTGCAGTAAAAAGCCAACTGCCTCTTCCTAGCCATGCAAATGGTAAGAAGGGCACCACAGTGAGCCACTTTGGCACACCAGAACCTGAGTCCCAGCCCACAAGACATCCACAGGGTGCCATATGAAGAGCAGGACATTTTCTTTGCCTCTCCAGCAAAGAACTGTCACGAACTTGGGCTGACAACTGGGCCAAGACTGAAAACACAGGAGAAAGAAATTGGGGGCAGAAAAGTAACTCCTGCTAAAAAGCCGTGAAGAAATGAGTATAGGAAAGAGAGTTCTCACTGCACATTTCTCACCTACTCACAGCTCAATTGGGAACCAACAAAGAGCATGTAAATGGGAAAGGTCCTGCAAGGTGGCTGGATGTGGTACATGCTGTGCTGCAGTGCCCACTGCCATCCTCATCGAGGCTCAGGGACACAGATCCCCTCGTGCCACCATGTTCAGCATGGACACGACACCCTCTCACTTCAAATGGCCCAGAGATTCATCTCTCTGCTGAGGAGTCAGACTCATCTGGGCTCTGCACACTGAAAGAAGGGCAGGGAGCAGATGGTGGGTTGGGGGCTTCACAAGGATCCTGCAGTGAGGTTGGACCGGGGGCTTCTTTGCAGGGAAGTGTCTTTTTGTATCTAGCTCACAGTCATCCATGAAATGCACATGGGTACTTGCCTCTCACCTGGCTTGGTCTGCACTGCCTTCTCCAGCACCCCACTTCTGGAGAGTCAAATAATTCACCTCATTAATACTGCAGAAGGAGAAGATTTGTGGAACGAGGCAGTTATTTGAGGGTGATGACGCAGCTGCCACTCCAGTCCCTTTCTACAGCATTACTGAACCACAGAAAATGGGCTAGGAGCATCCAAAGAGGTCACTTTGCCTCCACCAAAGTTGCACCTGAGAGAGCCACCCAGCCTGCTCTTAAAAATCTCCAAGGCTGAAGAGATTCTACAGAGAATTGCTAAGGAGGCTCCTTTCAAGTGCTTAACTACCCAAAGGCACGAAGCCTTTCCTAAAGTCTAGTCTTAACCTATTTTGCTGCAATTTCTGCCCATTCCTTCCTGTGCTTTTCAGCATGGGGCTGGAGGACAGCGTGTTCTGCTCCTCTCTGCAGCTGCACTCTGCATTTTCCCCGAATTTCCTCTAGACTAAAAAGCCCCCAGCTCTTCCAGCCCCTTCTGGGAAGTCAGGCTTTTGAGATCTCTGCCCTATCTCACTGGCCTCCCCGCAATCCTCTTGGGTGTCCTCTGCAAAGTGAATAAGCAAACCTGTTGCTTCACCAGTCTGACCAGTAATGAAAACACTGGTCAGTACTGGATCAAGAGCAGACCTTGCAGAACCTCTTGCTTCTGCTCAGCGTGCCCTGGGTAGTGCTGGTACCAGTGGGTTCCTGGCTACCTCTGTGGGATGTTTTTGGAGCATAAGGCAGAGACCAGAAAGTGGCACCCAACAGGGGCTGGGACCTGCACAAACACCCCAGCCTGCTGGGTGGGATCACGCTTCCAAAATCAGTTACTTTCAAACCAAACAAGACCCACAGAGGTGGAAAAAAAAAAGAAAAGAAAGAGAAAGACAGGGGGGGCAGACACAGCCAGACCTGGCTCCTTCCCTCCAGGATCTGTGTTGTTTTTTCAGCAGAGCTGAGCTGGTACCACCACCCCTATAATCCCAGATGCTCAAGTATCTACTGCTGTGCTACAAAGGGGTCCAGCTCCCACCAGTGGGGTTGTTCTGTTCCTTTATAAAGCACCAGAACCAAAGGGAGTCAGGACAGTGAGAAACCTCAGCTCGGATGCTCAGGTGTAGCTACAGGACAAAAATCCATCTCCTCTCACACCCGAGTGCAAGTGCCTGGCAGGGCAGGTAGATGGCACTCCGAATAAACCGCTGTGTGCAGAGAGGAGGCAGAGTCCAGGGAATACCCGCCCCCNAGATGCCAGGGAAACCCCCCCCCCCCCCCCAGGTTATGGGACACTGCAGAGCTCTGCAGCCACCTCACCAGCCTGCTGGGGGCTCTGGTTGGTGGCTGCTGGGGAAAGAGTCCCTGAGTAGAGAGCAGGGTACTGGGACTGTCCCCAGCACAACCCCAGTGAGGCCACAACACGCACTGGGTGGAGAGGTAGCAATGGGAACCTCATGCTTGTTACTTTAACACCTTCAAATGGAGCCTTGAAAATCCATTTTTCCACAGTGACTTCCTGGACTAAGGTGCTTTCCTGAACTGGGAGAGCTCCCAGTTTTACTGGGACCCTGTGCTCCTCTGCTGCAGGCAATGCTGTGAGCACGGGCTGGGCAGACAGAGAAGTGAAACAGAAATTTGCACCTCTGTGACTAAGATCCTAAATTTCTCACCATCATTTCAGGAGAACATCAAGAAGCAGTGGCACAGGGGGAGGCTTTGCCACCGTCACATGCAGGCTCTCCACAGAAACCAGTCTCTGCATCTCCACTTCTCCTCTCACGGCACCAACCACTGGGGAGGCAACGCTGCAGCTCCCCAGATGAGCAGCTTTCCTGGTGCTCCAGTTGTGCCTCCAAGCAGGAAGCTGTCGAGAGCCACTCTTATCCTGCCCTGTGCCTCCACTGGCGTGCAAAACAAATGCCATTGTGCCTCTTCCACCCCCCCACGGGCTCAGACACGTTATCCAAGCACAGCCCCCAGGTCCCTTCTGGCCAGGTGGTGGCAGAGAGCAGACTCAAAACCCCACATCAACAAGGGAACTGATTTCATTATTCTAAAAACAAACAGCCAAAGGAAAGTTCAGGCTAGAATGGGCTCCTAGAGCAAAGAAAGGAAAATAGAGAGCGGGCAGTGGGGAATGCTTCATATTCCTAAAAGCCTTTTGTACGTTAACACATGGTGTCTGCTTCTCTCTAGTCACCTATTTATCACTCTCCTCTTTAGAGAGGGAAAAAAGTCCTGGCTGCCTTCCTAAGGCAGAGTTTTGTGGCCGGGGGGAGGGGGAGGGTGCTTTAAGCATGATGCAAACCATTTGGAGTGCACTGAGAGCACTGCCAACACAAGCTGCACTATTTAAACAAGTGAGGAAATGATCGTATATACAACATGCCAGCGAGCACACACACACCAGAGGAAGTCGAGAGGGGTTTTCATGACACAGAGCTGGATGTCAGCGGCTGAAAGGTCGATATTTTCCCTTAACACCCTTCTCAATGACTTAATCGTGTTCCGTTTGCACAGAAAACTTCCCAAGAATAAAAGTCTGGAGGAATCGAGGGGGGATGTTTGGCCTACTGCTGACCTTGTCCGAGGTCCTCTCCACGTAGCAGGGCTCCTGGGGGGCGACCAGCAGGGGAACGAAGCCCGAGAGCAGCCGATCCTCTTCCAGGCTAAGCAGGGCAAGGTCGTCATCTGGGTCCTTGTACAAGGGCACCTCCGACTGATTCACTGTGGTCAGTATGTTACAGAAGTCAGCCAGCGTCGCCCACACATCTACTGAGACCCTGGGAGAACGAGGAGAGACGTGAGCAATTCGGGGCTGGAATGCGTTGGGAGTTGCCTGCAATGCTGCAGCGAATACCAGAGAGGTGAGGCGAGGCAAAGCCACCACCAACCTACCCCACCGGGAGGGCTCCAGCCACAGCTGTGCTGGCACCAGACCCAGCGGGACTCGTGGCCCTCACCCGCCAGCGCTGACACCGACCACCCCATCCCGGGATGGGGACGGCTCCCGGGATCTCGCCCTTCCCTCTGCTCTGCCCACCTCTGCCCACTCCCAGCTGGCACACGTGGGAAGCAGCTTCCCTGGGCAGTGCCAGCAGGAGCCCAGCTCCTTCCAGATGGGAGAAAAGACGCTTGTTATTCAATTTTAAAGCCTGCTGGGAGGACAGACAGAACACCCGCATGGTTCTTGGGGTAGAAGAGGCACCTGAGGGGCTCCAGCCCAACCTGGGGGGCTCCTCTCCTGCTGCTGCAACAATGTGCTGCAGCCACGGTCTAAAGCACGGAGATTTTTCTGTTAAACCCCAGCCATGGGGGGTTAAGCCACGTTTTGCTTCTGGCCATGGTTTCAACACTCAGGAGTGACCTGCAAAGCTGCCTCTGCAGCGGAGCAGCAGTGACGTGCAGGGAGCTGGGTGTGAACACAAGGCCACCAGCAGCCCTGGACCACTCTTCATGCATCCCCATCACACATCCCCATCGCTGAGCACATCCTGGAGGACTCAGCACCCCAGAAAGGGCCGAGCAGGCAACAAGCAGCCAACCAGGCTGCATTTCTACCTCCTGTATCTAAAAGCGCTCAGATGGGGGGTTTTTTAAGTGTGTAAACAGGGATGAAAGCAGGGAATAGGGGAAACTGGGACTGATCTACTCCTGGTGGCAGCCAGGGAGGCAGCTCCTCCACCCCACACCTCCGGGGTACTGAACAGCTCAGGGAAGGCGGCATCACCGGGGGTGCAGCGGTGACCGGTGCGGCACGAAGCAGCGCAGGGCTGGAGGGAGGCCCCCTGCTCTTTGAACTGCTCCAGGTGGACAGAGTCTGCACTGGGTTATTTACGGGAATCAATGTACCAGCAAAGCACACTGAAATGAAACATCTTGTTTTCAAGAGCGTCCTGGGAGCCAGGCAGAATGAGGAGCCATTAATCAAAGCCCGGCACGTAATCAGCACACATGTACCGCAGAGTCGCCCACGTCCCTGAGCCAGCCCCAGCCCCAGCCCCGCATGCTGCAGAGGAGAAGAGGTCCTTCAAAAACCCCTCTGGGCACCCACACCAGGAGCTGGGTTCATTCACAAAGCTGCATCGCTTGGCTCGGCCAGGTCTGGCTGTCAGAAACGTTTAAATATGGAAAAAAATAAACAGTTGCAACACGTTTTTTCGGAGGGATCTGTCCGAGGCCCTTTGTGATGTAATGGGAAACGCTGCGTTTGTGCTACCAGCTGGAAAATAAACAGAGCTGCGAGGGTTAAAAGGAACTGAACTTTCCACGACCCCTATCTGCAAAAGAAGAAAATAATAAGAGGAATGATCCACTGCCCCACAGCCCTGATAGTTTATCCTCCGGCCCAGGCTGCAGAGACAAGCACCGGATGTGATAGGGCTGCTCTGGGCCACCTCCAAGGCGAGCTCTGCCCATGGGAGATGCACAGGGCTTGGGAGGCTCAGCCCTCCCCCAGTGCCCTGCTGGCAACTGGGCCTGGCTGCCTGAGTCCAGTCACATAGCACTGGTGGGGCCCCGCCAGCGAGGAGGGCTCGGCTGGGATGAAGGAGGTGCGGAGGCTGCAGGCATCAGCCGGGGAGAGGAACGGGGGAAAGAATCAGGGAAGAGAATCATAGAGTGGTTTGGGTTGGAAGGGACCTTTGAAGGTCATCTAGTCCGACCCCCTGCAGGGAGCAGGGACATCTGCAACCAGAGCAGGTTGCTCAGAGCTCCATCCAAGCTCACCTGGGATGGTTCCAGGGACGGGGCATAGAGCACCTCTCTGGGCAACCTGGGTCAGTGTCAAATATTCTTCCTTCTCTCTAGTCTAAATCTCTCTTTTATTTTAAACCATCATCCTTGTCCTGTTGCAACAGTTCCTGTTAAAAAGACCATCCCCATCTTTCTTATAAGCTCCCTTTAAGTCCCAAAAGACCGCAATAAGATCTCCCCAGAGTCTTCTTTTCCCCAGGCTGAACAACCCCAACTCTCCCAGCCTGGCCTCACAGCAGAGGGGTTCCAGCCCTCTCAGCTGGAACCTGCAACCATTGGGGAACAAGTGCCTGGGGGTGTTGGGGACAGGCAGTGATGCAGAAGACATCCCCAGGAGGCTGAGCCAGCCAGGTGCCTGGGGCCAGGGTGGAGGAGGAGGAGGGAAGCACACACATTGCAGAGAGCTCACCTGTATTCCCCAAGAAACAGAGCTGCAGGCAGGGGATGGAGATGAGCAGTGAAGGTGGGAGGGAGGGAGGGAGGTAGAATGCTAGAATGCTTGGCAGGACTGGGATGCACAGCAGGGAAGGGGTGGTAGTTGGGTGAAGGAGCAGCACAGATGAAGCACAGGGAGCCACCTCCATTCACAGGACTTGGCACCCAAAACTACCATGTGAACAGTCACCGAGATGATGCTGCCAACACACTTGCAGCCACCCAGCCCCGTGGTCCCCTCTCCTCTCCCCCCAGGGCTGCCTGTCCCCAGCCCCTCCAGCAGCACTGATGGGCCCCTCACCACCCCTTGAGCATGAAGAGCAGCCCCTGTCACTTCATCCACTCCATCTCCAGCTCCCTACAGCTTCTCAGTGCCTTGCCACATCTGTCATTTGCACTGGCTGGGTTAGGTTTCCACCCTGGGCTTCCTTCAGTCAAATCACAGCTCCCTGTGTAGCAACATCTCACTGCAGCACAAGCCTGAGCAGCTCTGCGCAGCGGCCAGCAGCTGAGCAGCACCTCTCACAGCAGCACCCTGCAGAGCCCCCAGAAAGCCAACAAAGAAGAAGGTGTTGGTGTTTCTGCTCTGGTTTTCTCCTGCAGCACAGAGGGAGCACTGCAGAGAGGGGGTCTGGCAATTTTCTGCCTTCCCCTCGGGTGCAGCCCCTCCTCAGGAGCACATCTCCCAGCACTGGCACCACCAGCATCATTCACCAGCTGCTACCCAGCCAGCAAGGGCTAACAGCTCATGCCAACACCACACAGCCCTTGGATCTCCTGCTGGGACATGCTCTAACCCTAGAACACTGCACAGCACTCAGGAGCCCTCTCAGGCACCTTCTCCACACTGCCCCTTCCCTAGATGCCACCACAGCCACCTCCAGGCGTTTCTGGCTTATGTCCCCCAACAGCAGAGCCCCTCTGCAAAGCCAAGGTATGTCCAGGTGCCTGGAATCACTGCAAAGTGCCACAGCTCCAGCATCCCTCTGAGGAGGGAGGCCCCAAATCCCTGACCCCGAGCCCAGGCACGCAGCTCCCCGGTACAGGGGATGAGGCTCCCAGAGCTTTTAACCGAGGAAGCGAGCAGGGGGTTAGCGCGAGGTCTCTCCTCAGAACGGGGGTTCATTCACTTCCCCACAGACACATTTACATTTGCTTATTCCACTAGGACAGGCAAAAAAAAATAAGAGTTAATTTCTTTTTTATTGCCTCAGGATTCCAGGTTTAATGTAGCTGTCAGTGCGAGCGCAGCCCAGCTGCACGCCGACAGGACACAGCCCGGCCAGGCGGCGATGGCGAGAGCACCGAGCACACAGCAGCCCAGGCCAGGCTGGGTCTGCATTGGCACAGCTCTGGGCAAAGAAGGATGCCCATGGTGAGCACGTCAGCAGAAGACTCTCATCAAAGCGAGGGGAGAGTGGAGGGTGTCGGGGTGAGCCTGACACTCACCAAACCCCCGCCGGCCGCGGTGCTCTGGCGTGAGCCACCATCTTCACCGGGGGCTGCCTGGTGATTAATATCGAGCACAATGACCCCATGTTACGAGCCCGCGGGGGCCTGTGGAGGTGGCCGTTTCCTGTGTAATACCAGCTTGTTTAAACACTAACATTCAAACTCCACAGCTGCAGAGCAAACCCGGAAAGCGCGGCGCAGAAGAAGCCCCGCATTGTGCTCCACGGCCGTGCAGATGGCAAACACCTCGGGCTTGCGTGCTCCTGGGGCCAGGTGATGGGCACCCACCAGCTCCCGGTGCCCACCCCAGCTCCACGACCCTCTCCTGGGTTTCCTCTCTGCTGGCCCAGAGCAAGCTGAAGCTGAACTAAAAGCAGCTCCTCTTCAAAGAACAAAAACAGGGGTTGGTGGCTTCTCAAAAGTTGTTCACCAGCCTTGCGCTGCACTCAAACATCCTGCCCAGAGCAGGGATGAGGTGGCCACAGCCCCTCTGCCCCATGGCACCAATGATTTCCATCACACAGTCCCTTTGGTCAGCTGGGCATCCCTAAACCCATTCCTCTTCCTCTTTGGAGTTAGAGGGATGCTCTCCTCCCCGGGAGAGGTGCAGTCTCCTCCCAGCCAGCCTCTGCTCCACCACAGCCCCCTTCTCTACGGAGCCTCCTGGCTTCTGCTGAGCTCAACTTTACCTTCATTCTCAGCCAGGTTTACACTACAGAGACACCTCTGAATCCACGCTTTGATGTCTTGATAGGGAAACTCTGGTGGCCAGCGTTGCTAACTAAGGCTGGGATCTGCAGAAGGGATTTTCCATTTAGTCTCCAGCAAACTCCAGCAAAGTCTTGGCATCCCTGTCCAAGACTCTGTCCATCTCTCCCAGTGGGAGCTGCCATCTCAGTGACACTTCTCCGCAAGAGCGATGTGATGAGAGCGATCTGGCAGATCTCTCTGGGAAGGTAAGCTCTAGAATGTGCTCGGAGCTTTTGGATTTAATTTAATACTTGGTTTAAATTAACCATTTTTAAATGCTTGCAGACAGCCTCTACAAACCGAGAGGCCCTTCGCTGCAGCGTGGAAGGAGCGGAGATTCACCAGGGTCAGCCCTGCAGCAGCTCATCTGTCCAGCCAGTGGCTTCCCCATCGATTCTTGTGCTTCATTTAGCAACCAATTCATTGCAGCAACAAAGTGAAGCACGGAGAAGCTTTGCCCAGCCCTCCTCACCCATCTCAGCTCTTCAGCAACATGGCCAAAAAGGAGATGGATTCGCTTGAACAGAAGCAGCCTCCTTGGAGATCTGCCTTTTGCCTCATCTGCTGCTAATACCTCTGCCTTAGGAGACCCACTCTGCTCCCATGTCCCCAGGAACCCCCTGATTTTACCCCCCAATCTCTGCAAATTACTCCTGGGGACAGTTGCTCTGAAAACGCTGCTCCAACCCCCCTCCATGGCAATGCAACTGCTTTAAACAACCATCTGCTCCAACCTCAACGCAATGTTTGCCATGACACAGGCAGATATAAATTCATTTTAAGATACATAGGTGACCGTTGCTTGCTGCTAGAAGACCTGGGAACACCTGGTCCAGATAGACAATCCCTGAGATGTCCATGGTGAGGTTTAGCTCCCATCCTAGAAACACCTGAGAAAAGAGCCACGGAAAGCTTGCTGAGCCCCTCTCCCAAACAGGTAGAAGAGGAAGGCAACCCTCCACCTCTCAAATACCCACAGCAGCCCCAAGAGAGGGATCTAGGCAGCCTGTCACCTCTCTATGGCCTGAGAACATGTCCCAGCACATCCCCGGAGCCCTGGTGACCGTGCAGGTGTGGCTCAGAGCTGGATGAGCGCTCTAGACCAAGGAGGGTGGGTTTGGGGAAAATTGCAGCTTCACATTCAGGTTAAATTCAGGACTGCTGAACCCCCATCTATGGTATCTGCCAGAAGCCAAGGGTCATTCCCAAGCCCCTACCAAGAGAAGGACCCTGAAGCTCCTGCGTGGCTTGGCAGCGCTCACCCCTCACACCTTTCCCTCCGCCTCTGTCCAAGGGGGAGAGCAGCGAGCTGAGGAATTTGGTGTGGAGGGTTGGGGTTTTTTTCTTTTTTTTTATTGTAAGGACTCAAATCCAGCAGTGTGATAAATGCATCCGAGCTACAATTAGGAAGATATATAGCATCAGAACGCGAAGGTCTGGGCAGCGTGGTGAAACGCGGGCTCTCCAGAGCCCCAGCTATGTTTCCCATTATGTAACCCTGGTCATGGGCAGACAGCCAGACTCCAAATGAAAAAGAGACTCTGGCTTGGCACCGTTTCTATTTTCCTATCCTCATTCGGGGTCAGCGCAGTGTCATACAGCTGCAGAGAAAGCTCCGGGGATTAAACCTGGGAAAGACTCCAAGACCAGGACCCGGGTTCAAGTACCAGCTGAAAGCAATAAACCAACTGCCACAGCTGGGCTGAGTTTAGACGTTCTCAAAGTCCCCCAGCTCTGCGCCTTGCGAAGGACGGGCCATGGAGAACATGGCGAAGGCAGCGTGAGCAGAGGCCTGGGGACCGTGCAGCCCCAGCCCTGGGCTCTGGCAGAGTCCTCACAAGCTGCCCCGCTGGCCCCGAGCCCAGCCCCTCGTTCTGGCTGCGGCGCTGGCCCCGGACGAGCTGCACTTTGATGCAAGCTCTGGGCCGGGCCTTTGCTCCTAGCGAGCTGCCAGGTGGGTATGGGGCCTGGTTTTTCCAGAAGCTTTAGCACATCCTTGCAGGGATTTTTTTTACTGTCTCTTTTCTACGCTTAAGCCATCACGAGGGCCAATGGAAGTGATGGCTGCAGAGCACGGGGAGATGGTTTTAGCGTATCCAACCAGCTTCTCCATTGGCACTGGTGGGGACCTTGCAGCATGTCCCACTGCCAAGAGGCACAGTGCACACATGAAATGGCACAGGACCCTCACTCAGCTCCACAACTTGGCATCTGTGTTTGCTCCTCACATGCTCTCCCCGCTCCTGAGCTCTCCCTGCCCATAAACCTTGGCTCACTCCAACACATCTGCTGCTCTGACCCATGTTTTACTTGTGAACTGCTTTGAAGCTGCTCCTATCTAAACTCCCCAACTTGGTGACTCTACCTGGTTACTGAAGAGCCCCAGGCCAGATGGCAGCCTTGTGTCAACGGAGAGCTGAAAGAGCCACCCAGTGCTCCCTTTTCCTTCCCATCTCTACCAAAGTCCCAGGTCATGCCCAACAACAGAGCTGGTTCCCTGCTCCTCATCACTACTCACACCTCCAGGGAAGCTCAGCTGCTGCTGTCCCAGAGCACCCACCACCCAGCCATGCAATGCTGGGTCAACACAAGAGGTCTGGGCTGAAGACCAGCTTTTTTCCTCCCTGTGGATAAGACAGATGCTCCTGGTGAGCCAAAGAACACCAGGGTGGAGGAGCCATCATGAAGAAGGCTGCCCATGACCCAGAGTAAGGGCACGACAGGAGGAGCTGCTCAACCACCATTCGTAGAGAGGGCAAGATGGGGAAGCACTTGGGTGTCTGCTACAACTTGAAGACCCTCATTCCCCTACCAAGCAGGCCAAGAAGTGCAGAGCAGAGCCCCCCAACCCATACCCACTGCTCCCCAGATATCCACGCTGCTGGACGGGCAAACGGGACCCCACACCTGCCCGGGCAGCCCGGGGGACACACAGCCCCACGGGAGGGGGAGGCAGCTCATCCCGGGGCCGGCGCCAAGCGCTGGCTGAGCGAACCCCATCAGAAATTCCACCGTGGGGCTGCCCGTCGCCAAGGGCTCGGCGGCTCCCTGCGCCGGCAGCGCCAGGGGAAGGGGGGATTGGTGCTGGAGCGCTCACGTGACGGATCCCAGTTGGAGTTCCTGCCCAAAGATGGGCAGCAGTTCACATGAGCAGGCAGCGGTCCCACACCGAGCAGCCGACAAACAGAAAACAGACTCCATCTCCACAAAATGAGGCCCAGAACTTCCTGTGTGAGATTTCCATTTCCTCAGCCAAATGAAAAAGAACTGGAGTAAGAGGCAATAAACCAGGAGAGCGGGACTGGACCTGACGCACGGAGCGGGGACCCATTAATGGTTAAGCCACTTTGCTGGATTACTCTTAATGCGCCTTCCCATCACCCCGGGTTCTGGCTCCTTTGGATTAACAATAAGACGTGATTTCAGGCTCTGGATCCGGAGTACCGGAGGCAGATGGAAAATCCTGCGGGAAAGCAGCTACGGAGCATGCTCAGACACTGCTCCGCATACTCCATACTTGGCCCCTTCACTCCATTTTCTGTCCAAAAATATGCAAATTGCCTAGTCCGCATTATGGACTAATGGGCTGGAATCAGCCAGTTTAGAAGATTAACCCTTCTGTGCGCTGCAGGGGCAGGGACGAGCTGTTTCTGAAGCAGAGAGTGACTTTTGGAACACCAGCAGCAGGCAAGCTGCTCCAGGCCAGCCCAGCCCGACCAAGGTTGGCCTGATTCAGTCAAAAAGAGGCAATGAGAAGCTTATGCTGGAAATAGACTCTCCTGTTGCAGGGAGGAAGGCCCTGCCTACAGCTGGCTGGGCCAGCAGAGCACGTAAAGGAGGCATATCCCAACAAAAACAGATGCATAACCTAAGCAGAAGGTAAAAATCCAGCTCATGGGCCATCTCCTAACATGCTGAAGCAAAGGGCACCCACCAGGCCCCCTCTGAGACACTTCAGCCCCACCCACGCATCATTGTGTCACCAAGGGTGACAAGTCGCCCCCCAAACATCCCCTGTGCAGTGAGGCTCTCCTAGTGCTCAGGTCAGAGTGCCACAGCCAGGAGTAAGCAGGAGCAAAGGGGAAAAGGTGGCATGAGGAGCCCAACAGGGGAACAAGCACCAGAAGACAAACCAGAGGATGCACGTACTGTTTGGGGAGCTCCAGAGAGGTTGGTGGAGGATTCCAGGTGTCTGGGTGGCCAAGCATCCAGTCTGACCAGACTTTCACGCTGGGGAGCAGCTCCTTCAGGTCCTGGGGCAAGGCAGAGACCTTGATCTCGTCCTCCTCATCCTCCTGCTCCACCTCTCGTGGCTGAGCTGCAAATACAAGAAGGGAGAGCTGAGACAGCTCATTGCAGACAGGAGCCAAGCTCAGGCAGGGAGACTGGGGATGCACAATACAAATTCCAGCCTTGGACACACCAGGGAACAGCCACAACCCATGATAAGCACCAAGACAGCTCTGGTGTCCCTACACAGACTGACCCAAGGGCAAACTGGAGTGTTTGTGATCCCTTTTATTGAGGGCAGTGGGGAGCCACTGCAGCAGTCACAGAGATAGGATTCTGAGGCCCCAGTTCTGGCAAGTTCCCCAATAGCTGGCAGAAAGCACAGCCTGAGTCCATCACTTTCTTCAAAACATTTCTGCCTGTGCACACCAGGAGCTTTCCTGCCAGGTGATCCAGCCATAACCTGAGCAGAGCTTAAGATGCTGGGGGAGAATCCAAGGGCCTCAGCAGAGGGGAAGGGGTGTACAAAATAGCAGGGAACGAGGCCCTGAGCCCCACCAGGGTGGAGGCAGCTTCATGGATCCTTCCAGCGACCCCTTACCTTGCAGGCATTCCCTCAGCAGGCTGCTGCACCTCCTCACCAGGAGAGCAAACATGGAGAGCCCCAGGGCCGTGGCCTGTTCCTGGATGACAGAGCGACAGTCCTCAGAGATGCACTCTAGGAGACAGAGAGAGGATTCAGTGGGAGCAGGGCAGATGCTTCCTCTTGCTTTGCCTTTGCAGCCTCCCTTTCTGCATCCTGCATGGGGCAGGGACCTCTGCAGGGAATTCCCCAGCTCACACCTGTCCTGGACCCAACTGCTCCACATAGCAAGGGAAAAAAAGAGGTGACAAGTAGCTGCTGTGGAGCAGGATGAGGCTCCAGTCACACTGCCCACGCCATGCCTGACCCCACCTCGCCCAGCCCAGCCTGAGCCAGCACTCAGGGCTCCCAGCACAGAAGCTGCTGCTTGGAGCTGATGCCTTCCCCTGAAGGAGGGGGGGTTATGTTTAAGTGTTAAAAGGGTAATTAGCTGCATGTTTGATCTCTGTCCCTGCTGGAGTTTTAAACCTCAGCAGCTGAGGAGGGGGCTCCTCCCATTAGTTCACCAGTCACACAACAGCTTGTCAAGAGAACTTAATTGAAGCTGTTACTCAAGTAGATGCCACACGACCACAGCTCTTCCAAACTGAGCCTGCTCGGAGCGAGAGCAAATCCCCCCGGCACAGCTACACCCAGCCAGAAACCACTTCAGAGGCTGCTGCCAGCAGCAGGGAGCTGGCTCCAGGGAAGCGGCTGACGAGAGCACCGTGGGCTGTGCCAGGCTGCCCGTGCCAGGCTGCCCATGCCAGGCTGCCCACGCTCACCCAGGCACCAGGGTTTTAAGCCTTAGGGGCAGCCTCTGCCCCCACTTCACATCCTCCCTTGGGATGTGGGGCAGAGCAGCTGGCTGGTGGCTTGCTCAGAAGGGAGTGGGATGTACCCCCACTATTCAGGGGTCTCCTCCCAGCCCGTGGCTCTGCACAGGCTGCTCTGTCCAACACCCTGCACATCACATTACCTGCTGCAGGACCAGAGCTTCCAGCCCTCACCCTGCAAACAGGCAGCCACTGTGAGAAGAGCTGCTGCAAGGCAGGCAAAGGATTTGCAGGGTGAATGTAAACATGTAGGTACTGACCCCAAACCGGGGTTGGGATGGGGAGGGCAGAGCCCCTGCAGAGCCCTGGCTCCCAAGCACCTCCGCCGCAGACGTGAGCAAGGAGAAGGTGTTGGAAGCTGAACTCCCCTGATGTGGCAGAACAGGGATTTTGAGCAAAGGGCAAGAGGATTAAAGGGAGATGTTGAGACCCTGTATCAGCCGGGGCTAGCAAAGTGCCTGAGGTGCAGAGAACAAACATTGGGTTTTTAAGTGCAAATTCTTTCAGAGCAATGGGGTGGGAGGTTAAAAACCACCAGGAAAAGACTAAAACACACCTAGAAAATAGAGGAAAAAAGGGGAGGAAGATCTGTAGGCTTGACTTGGCCAACTCTGACAGCTGCCAGTGAGTTCAGCACCCAGGGGGTAGAGCAAGGAGGGTGACCCAGGGTGGCACTTGAGGTGCCTGGCAGCCAAACGAGGGTGCTCTGCTCCCAGAGCCAGGGCTGAGGCGGTGCTGCCAAGCAATGGTAGGAAGTGCTGCACTGCAAGGGCTGTCAACTTTTGGAGGAAACATAAAACTAAAGATGTGACCACTCTGGGACAGTAAATCTCTTTCATGAAGCCTTTCCCACAATTAAGAGTGTTAGTCCTCGAGCTCTGGCCACAATCCAGTTCAAGAAATCACAGTCACCTTCCCCGCGCTCCCTCCTCCCACACCCGGGTGAGATGCTGGACTCTTCATGGGCACACAACAAGACATGACCATTATACTGCTGCACCTCAGTCTGGAGAGTCCCTGGCATGGGTGAAAAGCTCTGGGCATTTCAGTCAAGCTCCCCTGCACTGTGTGTGGGCAGCACCCACGGGACTTTGGGTGCTGAGCTCAAGCCAGACTCATGATCACCCCTAAACTGGGCTGGTACAAAAGCTAAGTCCTCCCCCTCCAAAAAAGGCAAAGCTGAAAGGCTTTTGTGCTGCTGAGGGTGACCAGCCATGCACAGTCCTGATGCCTTTCAGAGATTGGCTACGAGTGCTGGAGCAATGCCCTGTGGTGGCCACGGCCAAGTTTGGTACCAAGTTCTCAGTCCTTCCTACTGCCACCAGCAGTTCTTGCTGCAAGCCATAAGTTCCCCACACAACATTAAACATCCAAAAGGGAGTAAAAATATTTCTTGCACGTGAGCTGTCACAGGTACAGTCATCTACAACCTGCTTATCAAGCTGAGCACTGAGTTCCATCAAACATCTTGTCAAGCCCTGGTCCATGCTGCCCAGTCCTCATCCCTGGAGGGGTTTCAAAGCTGTGGAGATGTGGTGCTGAGGGACCTGGTTCAGCAGTGACCAGCACTGGGTTAATGGTTGGACTTGGTGATCTGAAAGGTCTCTTCCAACCAAAAAGATTCTATGATTGTATGATCTCACATGGCTACAGACACATATCATGTGCCCACCAGCTCATACCCAGTTTGCATCCACGTACTGTAGTGCTGCTCAGCCCTGGCACAGCCTGCAAAGCTGCCCACTCTGCAGCCACGAGGAAAAATACACCAAAGCTCAAGGGTTGTTTCCCCACGGTTCCAGCTCTGCTACCATGAGTGTTGCCATCTCATCATTAAATTACACAAAACTCCCCCAGTCCTGAAAGTTCCTTCCCCAACCAAACTTGTCAACCTCATTTCAAGGAGGGTCCCCCAGCCCAACAACCTTGCAGGGAAGGACAAATGTCCAGGTGGGTGCCTGTTCAAGCCCCCTGAACACACACCAGCACTCCAGCTCCCAGCCCTGCCAGCGAAGGCTCTGAAGAGCTTAACTGTAGGACAAAAGAGGAAAGAGCCATAAATCAGGAGAAACTTTTTCTTTGTGCCTTTTCACCACTTTCCTCGGGAGGCTGAGTCTTGGCTTCCACTGAGCTCAGAGCCCCGTGGTCACAACTGTGTGACAGGGAGGCTGTGGGGTGGCAGAGCCCAGGCTGCCCACACCCGGGGACAGTCGAGGTGAGGGTACAATCAAAGGGTGGGGGGAGTTCAGATGGAGACTTGTGGAGTGTTGGGCAGTAAGGAAATTAGCTCTGTGCACCCCCAGCAAGGTCTGTTCCTCACAGCACGAGGGGGCTGAGCCTACTCTGGTGCTGAGAGAAAAACACTTTGTAGAAGATAAACTGAAAGGGGGGTTGGAGCAACAAATCTGCTCTGGAGCCCACAGGGCATCATTAACTGAGCTGAGCAATGGTCTGTGCTGCTGGTAATGCATGATGGGTTAAGGGACAAATTCCATAGAAAGAGATGTTCTTAGAGGCTGGTGACACCTCCAGTGATTCCTGTCCCTGCAGCTGGACAGCACTAATATAACCTGGGGACACCAACAAGAGCTGGCAGAGAGATCCTGACTGCCCAGGTCAGGACAAACCCTGTAATTCCCAGATCTGCCTCCCCAGATCCACAGCAGCAGAAGCAGAATTACAGCATCAGAGCTTGGTCAAAGTCAAAACCTTGGTGCCAGAGACCTTTTCAGGCAGCATCAATGGAATCCCACCAGCTAAAGCTGCCACAAAAGTGCACTCCACTTCCTGCCCTGCAGCCCCAAACGGGGCTGTGATCAGATAACCCCCCACCCTGTGCTCACCCCGTGCAGCGGGGGCTGGGTGTGGGGGTGGTCTGGCAGCTCACGGACAGAAATCACACGCCAAAGAAGCTGCCACCAGGTCTCAGGCCCTGAAGCGGTCAGAGATGTGGCTCCTCTGTGCCACCAGCAGCCACAGCAGTGACGCTCTGCAGGAAACCACCCAAGCTCAAGACCAGGTTGTGCACCAACAGCCACGACACGTCCCCCCTCCACCTTCTCCCCTCGCACGCAGGCAAAAGTCCCTGCTAATGCTGGCACCAGTTAAAACAGCTCCTATCACCACGTCACCTCTCAGCTCACCTCTCAGCTCTCGCCTGCGCAGCCACCCTGAGAACCAAATCATGCAGCTCGTGGGGGTTAGAAATGTCACCTTTCAGCTGTGCCATCGCCATCAAAGGTGCTGGGGGGGGGAGGGAGGGTAAAATTGGCACCATACCTAAATAACTGCTTGTTAAACCACAGCCTGAGGTCAGGGCTGCAGGACTCGCAGCGTCTGCAGCCAAGGGTGGCTCTGGGTGACCTTGTACCTTCATCACACGCTGCACCAGCACCCACTGTGCCAACACATGGTGTGGAGCCACGCTGCAGACCCAGCAGGGAGCTGAGCCAGCCTGAAAACCCCCCCTCTGGGAGCTTTCTCAAGCTGGATCTGTTTCTCAGTCATTTGTAGCCCTACACCAGCTACGCCAGCAGCACGAGGTACGTGTGACGCCACACGGGGATAGAAATGAGCAGGCAGAGGATTTTAAAGCAGGAATGTCATCAAACACTTTGCAGCCTGAACCACCAGCCTGAGTAACCTGCACTACCCCACGCTCCATAAGCTGCATTTGCCTCAAACATCTGCCTTTCTGCACCCAAAATATAACTGAGAATCCTCTGCAAACCCCCCACAGGGGTGAGGGCTCTGGATGCTGGACCTGCCAGTGGGACACAAGCTCTGACAGTCACTTTGCAGGCAGGGTTTTGAGCACCATGTTATTAAGCCTGCCCAACACCAGCCACTCATAAGACCCTTTTTTCCAGTTAGCTCAGACTTTAACTATCAGAGCTGCAGTTTCCATACTGGGTGCCTGTCTCAGCTTGAATTCTCCCAGAAATCTTTAGCTGAAACAGTTCAGCTACTTGTGAGAACGAGGTTAGGAAACGAGATAGTGGCTCACCCCTGTTAGAAAAAACACTGACAACCTTTTCCTTGAGCTAATCTAGCAATTCCAAATCCTGGAAAGGGGAGCTGAGATTCTGCTGCAGAATAACCTTTTTAACAGAGAGCTTTCCTGTCCTACCAGAAATCTGTCCCCGCTTGGCCAACATCTGAAATACAACAGTTTTTCCATATTCAATAAGAATTCACTTCAGCAGCTAAAAACCTTCTAAGATTTCACCTCCCTGAGCATGCTCCATCTTCCTACATCCCCTACATCTACGCGCCCTCACACCTACCCTGCATTACACTCAGCAGAGCAACCGCCCTGCTCCCATCCAGCACACGGGGACCACCAAAAAACATCCTTGTACTCAGTCACTGCTGCCTGCTGCGAGCTGGAGATCGGACCCAGACCCCTCCAACTTGCTCTGAGACAAGAGGAGGGAGACAGGATGGGATGGAAAAAATGGGGGCTGAGCACCAGACTGTCAGCGCAGAGAAACGCAACTGGGAACGAGGGATGGGAGGTTTTTCTGAAGATCACAAAAACCCTCTGAGCTGCAGAAGAGTCCTCCTGTTTCTCTGTAGGAAAGAGAGTTTTTCTCTCCAGCTGGGTACTGGTCAGCACAGAAAGTGCTGGTTTTGTACCAGGAGGCAGCTTCCTTTGCAGAGAGCCTGGGGAGCAGGGTGGGCTGGCTAGCCTGGTGTCCTCAGCGAGCATCTACCTGGGCTCCCAGCTGCAGCCAGGCAGGCGTTGGGAGCTTTGCTGTGACCCAGCCACCAGCAGGATCCAACCCAGGCTTTCTGCAGCCATAAATCTACCTGCTCCACAAGAGAAAGGGTGTGTGGGGAGGAGAGAGAGGAGAGGGAGACGGAGAGAAAGGGGACTTTTGTAACGGGGAGAAATTTGTGTTTCTCTGAGAACATTATATTCATGGAAAACATAAACCAACTGTCGTCAAAGTCGTCTGAGCTCAGGAAATGGAGCGGCCGGGAGAAGGCTGCCATGTGGCCGGATGTTATGTATTTCTAATTAGTGCTATACATCTTTCAGCAGCGAGTGTCCTTTTGCTGGGAAACACAACGCGCTGCCCTTGTTATTGTAACTGTCAGAGAGTGCTTAAACAGATAATCTCCAGGAAAAGTGATAAACACATCCCCTCTCCCACTAGGGTGTGCAAAACAGCGATGCCAAACCTCTCTTAGGGCAGCGCAACCAGCCGCAGGAAATGGGAATGGGAAGAGAGCAGGGGAGGCAAGGAAGGGGCAGCTGCCTCCGAGGAGAGGGATCTGCTGGAGGAAGCTGCTCCAGTGCCATGTGCCCAAGGAAATCCTGCGAGGGACAATCAGGGCAGAGCGAGCGCAAGGCCACGTGGCCTCGGCCAAGGGGGTGCTCACGGGGATGGGGTAGGGGGGCTGGAAGTGAGGGCTCCCAGCTGCTCTGCTGCAGGCACGCTCTAGGCAGTGGTGGAAGCGAGCCACAGCAACCCCCGAGCTCACAAGCAAGCAGCAGACATGCTCCTGCATCCACCCCGGCCAGCACAACCCAGGGAGTGCTGAGTCTTTTGCAGTTAAAACAACACCAGCCAACAAGCGTTAGAGTCTCGAAGGAGACCAGATTCCTTTGATCCAGGCAACCTGGCTGCTCTAGCCAAGGGTCGGGAGGGCTCCATCGAGACAGTTTCCATGCTGGCCTCCCCATCCTAACCTGGGCTGGGGAGCCTGGAGCAGCCAGCAGCAGGTGGCCCCAGCGCAGGCAGAGAGAGCAGCAGGGACGTGCTTCGCTCCCGGGGAGCGAGACCAGAACCCACCTTCCCCGGTGACACCGTAAAGGACCTTACACGAAGGCAACCAAAGGAACAGACCCAATCCCAGGGATGACATAATGGGCTGGCCGGGGGACGCAGGAGGTGGAGGAGCTCGGAGAGGGCTGAGCTGTGCCTAAGGCACCCGGCTGACGTGTCAGCAGCTCGGTGGCACAGACAACTGATTCACCAGCCGGCTGCCCTGCAGGGAAGAAGACAGAGGCTGGTCACCTCCAAGCGGACACCACCTGAAGGCAACTCATTTGCTCTCCTGCAGCTCTAGACACAAGAGCGTTTTCCCCGTGAGTCACCCCCCACCAGACGAAGCGTTGGCAGAGCTCGGGGCTGGAAGTGGGTGAAGAGAACCACGCTGCTGGCCCACGGTGGAGACTGCACACAACTGATGGGAATACCAAGTAGCAAAGAGAGGGGGGTGCTCACAGCTGCTGGGCATTTCCCCAACACCCCCTCGCAGAGGACCTGTGAGTCACGGGCACTCCCAGCTCTCCACTGGGAACCGGCGAGTCACATATGTACTCATCTGCCCCCGAAACCAGCCTGGGAACCTGGAGGTATTCACTCAGCCCCAGCCAATGCTCTGGGAATGATGGGCAGCTTTCCTGGAAAGATGCTCCTCGACTCTGAATTTACAGGCAGCAGACACAACGGCAGCCCCAGCCCTGCGGCCGAGCTGAACTCCACCACCTGCAGCACACTGGGCTGAATTCCTCCCAGAGCGACCTTCGGATTGCAGTAATAACCTGGATGCTTCCAATCCCCCTTCCCGTACTGACCTCTCCCCATGGAGAGAGGAGAAGCCCATCGGGGGGGGTCCCAGCCGCAGTGCCCCGACACGCAGCAGCACTAGGGAACTGGTTGCGCCTGTTCCCCAAGCAGGTGGGGCTGCCCAGGAGCCTGCAGCTCCCTCTGCTCCACGCTAAAACCCCGTCTTGTCCAAGGGAGGGAGGCCTAGGAGGTGAGGAATGCCGGGGGGGCCTGGGGAGGATGGAGCAGCTCTCCCTGTGGAAGCCATTAGATATTCAACACTTCATTTGTTTCCAGCCGTTCTGGACTGCAGCACTGGGCTCTAGGACGGGAGGCTCTTCTCTGACGTAACCAGGAAGCAGCTGCAAAATTAAGGAATCCCTCATGACATCATAAAAAGGGTCGATGGTTTACAGGGGAAGGTATAAAAATTAATGACATATTCCCACCCGAAGCAGCAAGTCTGCCCGAGAGCCACAGGGGAAGCCGTGCTCTGCCCGACACGAAGGGGCTGCCTGCCCAGGACAGATCTCTCCTGCCAGCTCCCTCCAGCTGATCCAGGAGCTCACCTCTGAGCTCTGACCATCCCCAAGCTCAGGATCCATGTACAGGGCTGGATCCTTGCATCTGGGGTGTGATAACCAGCTCCATATATCCTTCCTGACCCCAACAAGCAGAGCTTCAGGCTGAGTAAGGGAATGACTTCAGAGGTGGCTTTCTTGAGTACTCGGGGCCAGCCAGGAGCCACCGACAAAGAACATTATTGTGAAGTGACTCAGGGAGAAGTGGTTATTCATTTCCACAGGGAAATGTGCACTAAGTGCCCCCAACACCCCAACTTCTGCAGCTCTGGAAGAACAGCAGGTCCCAGGAGAGGAGGCCAGGGCAGTGGCACCCTGTCCCTCCCCACCACACCACCTGGGCTAGGACAGACAGAACGACATTAGCCTTGAGGACAAGCACAGAGCCATTTCCACTTGAAAAGGGAAAAGGATAGTGGTTTAAAATTAACTGCAGCCTTTTCCAGGAAATATCAGTGGAAAGAAGCAGCCATTTTTAGAAATGTTATTCTCAGAAATTTCCTGAAAAGACCCATCAGTCAAAACACAGATTGAAGCCATTTCCACTTGCACTGAGCAGCACTTCGGAGCTCTCCCTCCGCGCTCGGGTGCCTGACCCAAGCCAGCAAGCCCAGGATCCTGCCCTGCACCCCTGGCCTCCCGAGGCTGCAGGAGTCAGGTTTGGATGTGAAACAATCCAAAGCATCAGAAACACTTCTCCTGCCCAGGGAGGCACTCACCCCCCAGTTTCCACATTCACATCGAGACCAATCACAGCTGGGGCAAAGGCACCTACAGCCTCACCTACGCTGACAGAGCCTGGAGAACTGCCAGAAAAATGATGATTTCTCAACCCTGCCTGCACCAGAGCTGCTCCAGGCAGGTGACTTATGACACGGGCACAGCAAAACCTTCACTAGCCTCAAGGCTCTGCACGATCCCCAGAGCTGCCGGTTCTGCTGCCAACAACTGACAGCTACACGAATTTGACCTGTCTGGCAGTGAAAAGGCTGGCAAACCCAAACGTACCTAACTCCTGGCTAGCAAGGAAGAAAGTCTGTCCCTCCAAGCTGGCAAGGCAGCTCATCAGCATATATATAGCTCCAGATCAGCCTGGCACCAGCTGGCTCTTGCTGTGGAGGGAATATTGCTATGGGATGCGTGAGCTGGATGGGACTGAAGTGCCTGCAAGGGTCTAAAGGCGAGCAGGTATGTGCAGAGGGCATCCAGACTGAACAGGGAAAGCTGTGCTGGAAGAAGAAAAATGTGGATGATGGAAATGCAAAAAGGCACTGCAGTAAGGCAGGACAACACAGCCCAACACAAGAAAATCCCCAACGGTGCATCCTCTGTCTGCACAGATCTTTTTCATCCCTCCTTGAAGAAGCCAGCTGCAGAGCAAAGCCCTGAACCTCACCCCAAAAGGGCCAACGAGAAGAGCAGGCTCCTCAGCACGTGTGCTGGAGGGAAGGCACTGCCACAGAGCCCAGCTGGGTGCTAGGCAGCAGGCATGGCAAGCTGCTACTAGCATCCCACCCAGGAGCTGCATGTGCCCAACCATAATCGTGTCAGATGTTATTTACAACGGGGGAGGAGGTGTGAACAGGGCTTCCCAAGAGATTTACTCCAGCCCCGAGTGAAGTTGCACCAGGACAATCACAGCAAATAAAAGGCAGCCTCTCCCACTCCCCCCTTCCCCGTGCTGGAGGTGGGCATGTCCTTGGCAGCAAAGGCAAACAGACAGCCTGGAACATGCCTCCTCTGGTGTGAACCTTGGTGAGTGCTCCAAGCCTGGAGTCAAAGTTAATGAGAGAAAGTGCCTGCAGACAGGCGAGAGCAGCCTTTGATGGGGCAGGAACAGCAAAGCGTGGAGCTTCCGTTTCAACACATTCGCTCGTTTGCTGCTCTTCTTTTTACAGCTTCCTGAGGGACCCGAGTGACAGTTTGCAAAGCAAATGCCAAAGCATCAAGCAAAATCCACGCCCCCACCCCCAACTCCAGTAAATCCCATCCATCATCGGATGCCTGCAGGTCTGATCTCCTTCCTCACCTCCTGTTCCAACCTTCCACCCTCCCCAGCTGATGTCAGTGGCACCCCCAGCACTAGGACATCCCTCCAAGAGGGGCACAGCCCAGCTGCTGTGCCTACAGCGGAGCTTACCTAACACTTTCCATTAGGAGACCCTGGGTTTAGTTCCTAACGACTTTGCCAAACTTTAACCATTTAGGCTGCAACCCTTCATGCCAAAAGCTTTCCTCGAGCTAAATTTATTGGGAAAATTTCATCTACAAAGGTTCAGCCATTTGCCAGAATGAGGTTAGGGAAAATATATTGTTCTTCTCAAGTTAAAAATCCTTTGACTATTTCAGCAAAATCCCTAGCACCTTCACACGTTGGAGCAGGAGCCAGAAGTTTGGCAGGGGCCAGCAGCGGGGTCTGGGTGTGCCTCCTGCCACCTCCATCCACCCCTGCCTATGGAAACCTGAGTGCTCATGATCAGACAGCTCTCACGTGCCACTACAACCAAGCTGGTTCATCTGCTTGGATAGGTGAAAGAAGAAGAAACCAAGCCAGGTAAGACAGTGGAATCATAGAATCGCTTTGGTTGGAAGAGACCTTTAAGATCATCAAGTCCAACCATTAACCCAGCACTGCCAGGTCACCACTAAACCATGTCCCTCAGCACCACATCTCCACAGCTTTGAAACCCCTCCAGGGATGGGGTTTCATCTCCACCACTGCCCTAGGCATCCTGTTTCAATGCTCGATAACTCTTTTAGAGAAGAAATTTTTCCCAATGTCCAACCTAAACCTCCCCTGGCACAACTTGAGGCTGTTTCCTCTTGTCCTATTGCTTGTTCCTTGGGAAAAGAGCCAGATCCCACCTGGCTCCAACCTCCTTTCAGAGAGCTGTGGAGAGCCAGAAGGTCTCCCCTGAGCCTCCTTTTCTCCAGGCTCAACACCCCCAGGTCCCTCAGCTGCTCCTCATCAGACTTGTGCTCTAGACCCTTCCCCAGCTTCATTGCCCTTCTCTGGACACGCTCCAGCCCCTCAATGTCCTTCTGGGAGTGAGGGGCCCAAAAAATTAACCCAGTGTTCGAGGTGTGGCCTCCCCAGGGGATCGATCACTGCCCTAGTCCTGCTGGCCACACGAGTGCTAAAACAAGCCAGGATGCTGGTGGAGAGGGAAAGGCAGGTAGAAAAGGGGACCAAAGCAGCACAAGGCAGGTGACAGCACAACGGGCTGTTCTCCAGGCCCCTATCCTGCTCTGCCAGCACCATCAGCAGCCGCTCACCCCCAGGAGAACAGCCTCGTGTCCAGCATTCCTGCCATGTCAGAGGCTTGTGCAGTGCCTCTAGATTTACTTGCCAGCCAAGGATCCCAGGTGAGGTCAGTCCCATTCTACAGAGGAGCTCACTTTGCTAAAAACAGTGGGAATTACACATACAAAAAGTTACAAGAACATAAAGTTGATCGCTCAGAGGTTAGGAACATCAGACTTAGACTATGCAACTTCAGCTCCATCACATGCGTTATAAGGTAGTCCTAATGACATACCACTGCTTCTTGCCTCAGGTTAACATTTTCAGTCCACACAGAAAATTAACAGTCAGTGGAGCCCCTCCTGATGTGCTGGAACACGCACAGACCCAGCAAGGCTGAGGGCTGCAGGACATGGGAATGTTTAGGGGATTAAGATGGCTCAGCACTACGCTGGAGATTCTGTCTTTGCCTTGGTCATGAACATCCAGAGGGATCCAGAAGTCACCTTAACCACTCTCAACACACATGCTCAGCATCTGTGTCCCCCTCATTTGGTGACACAGAGGGGATGAAATCTGCAGACACCAGGCAACTCTGAATAGGGAAAAAACCAGGAGTGGGTTCTTAGGAGAACTCTCCCTCCTGCATTTCAGGGTGAGCAGTCAAAAAACATGAAAACCTGATATTTTCTTAAGCTCAGCTTCCCACCTGTACACGTTAGAGACACTACCAGGAAAGACGTCCAAACCCCAGATGCTTTAAGACAGAAGCCAGTGAGTTTACACTATCTGATTATTTGGAACCTGAACCTTTAAGCTCTTCCTATACTCTGCGAGGCACCAGGCATGATGATAACACTTAATCAGCGACTTCTCTGGAAAACTCCCATGGGAAGGGAAAGGAATCTTACAAGCAAAAGGATAACAGGAAAACCCAGGCCAGGATCTCTGCCACGTCATCATCTCATCCATCATCGGGGACCTTATCTGCATTACATGGCACCTCGAGCGCGTGGAAGTGCTGCTGAGCACAGGCTTCGAGGCTCTCTCTGTTGGGAAACAACCCCTCAGAACAGCACTCAGGAGGACACGGCCAGATTCACCCACCTGACCTCTCGTGGTGAATGAGGGCCACGGTCTCCTGCAGAAATGCAGAAAAACTCTGCTCCGAGCGGTGCCACGCAAGGGGAGGTTCTCAGGTGTCAAGTGAGCAATTCCCCCCCGGGAAGGGCTGAGGCCACAGGCACAAACCCGCAGCACGCAGAGAAACCATTCCAGGAAGTTCAACATCCGAGCCCCCATAATAGAAAATATGATCTCAGTGCTCCAACAACTCACATGTCCCCAGACCCCGCGCAGCCTGCAGCACGCACACACCGGCCATGGACCCCCCCCCCCACCACAGGACTCAGGAACTAAAAAGCCTTAACCTTCCACATTCATTAACAAGCATGAGACATGACGGGTTTATGCCAAATTCCTCTTTTCCCCTGTGATTTGAGATAGGAGTGGCACAACCATGGAGCTCCCTGAAGCTCCTGTCGCTGCACCGTTCCCAGCAGGGCTCAAGGGTGGTGGGTTCAGCTTGGGGTGCCCCAGCACCCCCTTTGTTTGCTGCCGTGGCCCCAGCTGGGAGGGCACGAGGGAGCTGAGGGGTCCTGGACGCCAGCACCACTACGTTTCCTGCAGAGATTTGAAAACCTGTTGCAGTTCCAAAGCGAGCTTCGATTTCACTGTGACCAGCAGCTCAGAGACTCATAGTTACTATACAACCGAATAAAATATTTTTTCATAAATTTAACGCCAGCATGTCTGTGTTTGGAAACTTTGAAAATCCATGTTGTATGGTTTACTGCACTGGAAAAGGTGCCAACAGAGTTTCAAAGGAAGGGAAGTGTATAACTGTTTCCTTTCAAATGCATTTTCCAATGGGATCCATTGAGGGAAAAGGCTGGAACTAACTAAAACATTATTAAAAACTGTTATGAAAAGAGACAGAGAGATGGAAAAAGATAGACAAAAACTCCAATACACAGCCGAAAGGGAGGGAGGGAGACAGGCAGCAAGAAAGGGGATATGGGCAGAAAGACACTTTGGGTGGGGAAAATGGGGCGAGACGGGGAGTTTTAACTGGCAATCACCCGTCGTGGTTTCACGTTGTTGCAGATCAATTGATCAGGATTTCAAGTGCTGCTGGCCCGGTGGCACAAGGAGAACCACAGAGTTGGCTGCAAGCGCAGCACTTGCGAACTGCTGACCTTC
Source organism: Brachypteracias leptosomus (assembly GCA_013401335.1). Classification (NCBI taxonomy): domain Eukaryota; kingdom Metazoa; phylum Chordata; class Aves; order Coraciiformes; family Brachypteraciidae; genus Brachypteracias; species Brachypteracias leptosomus. The sequence goes on along the minus strand of VYZX01014168.1, from coordinate 124,441 downwards.
ACTTTTCAAACCAAAAATATTCTTTGGGAAACAGCTACACCAGGTTCCAGCCTGGGCTGCCAAGCAAAAAACAAGCACTACTAACCTGAAGTAACACCCCCAACCCCTTACACCCAAAGCAACAACCAGGACTAGTAACCTGAAGTAACTCCCTGGTCTGAGTCACCAGCAGTAACCGAGGGACATGTGCGCAGGGGCTTGGCTCTTCCCGACTCCCTGAGTGGAGCAGTTCCCTCTCCAATCGCTGACACCAGCGTCGCGATGAGCGACAGGACACAGGCACCGGCCCTCACACCGCCCCTGCCCCAGCACCTTGACCACATCCAAGCTGTTCTAACAAAGTCTATAAATACCAAAGCGATGGGGTTTGTAGAGCGCGGTCACAGCCCGGGTCCAAAACCACCACCTCGGCTCCGGGTTTGTTGCCCTGCAAGCAAAGGGGGAACTGAAAACGTACATTTAGTCAAACACTTCAGTGCCCTGGACATCAGGAGGCTGCCAGGGTCAGGGCCCGGCTGGGGATGGAGCCGGATCTCTGCTGCTCTGCCAGGCTTCAAAGAGCCAGGCTGGGGGTGGGCAGAGCTCGGCGAGCGCCTGCAGAGCTCCAGGCCTGTGGTTCTGCGGGGTGCAGTAACCGTGGGCTGTAGCACACATGTCGAGGGATGAGGGGAAAAAAATAAACAGACAGACAAAAGAATGAGGATGCTCTGCCAATTCCAATTGTGCAGCTTTTCTTTTAAATGCTTATCAAGCTGAGAAAGAGCAGAGTTCTTGGAAAACAAGGTTTCCTTTCTTCCCATGCCAGTGTCAAACACCCTCAAGGACGGGTACAGCACAGGCGCTCGCTGCCGGCCGCCCTCCCGGCCCGTCCCACCCGCCTGGGGAAGGGTTTGTGAGTAACAGCCCTGGTGCTGCTGGTAAAAAATAAAATAAATCAGGGCGATCTTTATTTTTTTTTATTAATCTCCAATCTGGCTGGGTTCAAATTATGGCCAATTACCCACCAACACTTCTCGCTAATAAAATAAAATTTTTTACGGGCCCTAATTACTGCTTTCGCTGAACTGCTCTACAGGAAGCCGAGAGGCTGCGGCTCTCTCCAGACGGCAGCAGAAGCAAAAAAGCACCCGGGGAGTAGAGCGGAGAGTGACTCAGAGGAGACGAGCTGCCGGAGGGGCGGGCGGGAGGGACGGAGCGTGAGACATCAGTCCATAAAACGCGGCGCGCTGTGCGCATGGCGCGGTGGGGCCGCCCGTCAGGTCCCCCGTCACTCGCGGCACCCGCTACCCGTGACGCAAGGGCTGCTCCCGGGGGCCAGCGCCACGGCCACGGCGCTCCCACCGCCCGACAGTTATATCTGGAAATGGTCGCATCGATCGCGGGCAGCGGAGAGATGGAGCCGCCTCCCAGCGCTGCTCCGGGGGCTAGGGGAGGATGGAAGGGGCTTCTCAGCCCAGCTCCCACCTTGGGTTCTATTTCACAGTTAATTGAAGGAGACAAATAGGAGGAAGGTAGAAAATGGGAAGTATCCATCCTGCTCTCCCAAATCCTGCCCACCAGCACGGCGCAGCCCCAAAGGGCTCCCTGGGCATGAAAACTGAGAAGGAACCCACAGGGTGACTGGAGCCTGCAGCCAGGTCCTCCCAGCTCACCGCTAGCTGGGGTGTGGGGGAAGCAGAGCTGCTGTTCCCGGCGTGTTCCAGCAGCAGGGAACACCCTCCATGGCAAACCCACGGCACGCTGCTGGCCCACGCCCGCCCGCGCTGCCGGAGCCGCCACGCAGGTATCCAGGCTTAGCTGGGGAAACGCAGGCTCTGAGTGATTGATTAATTTCTATTTTTTTTTTCCCCTCCTTCCCTTTCTTAACCAGGATTACTTTAATTTTCAAGGCCTAATGGAGTCCAGCTGCGATGGGGAGGCAACGGCGCAGTAGTACAAAGACAGACCTTTACACACTGGTGCAAACTTGTACAACACTCGGCACACACACACACACACACACACACACAAAGCCCTATAAAAAGGATGCACTGCAGCGGGATATTTTTAGTCCTGACAATACAGCACTAAAAATACGACTTTGCTAATACATCACTACAGAAATATTCCCAGTGTCCATTCAGGAACAGTTTAAAACATTTATTTTTGTTTCCTTTTGCAATGGTCAGAGAGGAGGGAGAAAATAGAAACTCATTGATAAGAGGAAACGAGAGAGACATGAAAAATTGAAAACTACCTAAAAGCTCATGGAGAGGTTTATTTTATTAGTTCTTAATAAATATCTTGCAGATTTCCTCAGGAAATACACCAGATCACATGTAAAATAGTTTGGTACTGATGTCAACTGTGTCAGCATATGAAATCTATTAGGGTGAAGCCACAGCAGGGTGATCAGCGTGCTGAAAAACTGCACGGCACTGAGGCGAGGGGGGGCGGGGGGAATCTCACGGCCCTTCCAAATTCTTCGAGAGGTAAAAAAGTCAGCCAAGACGCAGAGAGAGAGAAAAAAAGATCCCACATCCTGCTTTGCGCTGCCAGCAATGTGAAGTGCCCAGAGATTAATTCTATGTCTGGCCTGGAAATGTGACTTTAAAGCATCGGAGGGAGCGGGGAGGAGGAGGAGGAGGAGAGAGGAACGAGAAGGCCAGGCGAAGCGGGACTGGCACGGTGCCACCGACCCCCCTTCTCCCCGAGCTGTGTCTCAACGTAGACAGCAGTAAACCCCAGCAGACGCGGCTCCCGGGGCTGCCAGGGCCTCGCACCAGCTGGGGCGCGTCTCCCGCTCCCCGCGCAGATGGGAGCATCACTTCCGCCCCACCCGCCTGCCCGCGGACACACACGGGCCCATGTGGCAGCAGATTCGCCGCTCCCCGGCCACGGCCCCGAGCCCGCCGGGGGCCCCCCGGGAGGGAGCAGCCCCGCTCCCAGCACCAGGCATGAGGGCTTGTCAGACCTTGGCTCCTCGGGCCCTGCTCTGAAGGGTTGATGCTGTTCCCAACCCGCCTCCTTCTCCATCTCGGTGCCATTACCCACTTACGCAAGACTCCCCCTGCTCCGCTCCTGGGGCCAGAGGAGAAGCACCAGGAGTTCACCGAGGCAGGGTCAGGGGGTTTTTTGGGGTTGTTCAGCCTGGAGAAGAGAAGGCTCCAGGGAGACCTCAGCGCAGCCTTTCAGTACTCCAAGGGGGTCTATCAGAAAGGGCCTGTTGCAGCACAACAAGGGGTGATGGTTTTAAGCTAAAAGAGGGAGATTGAGAATAGAGAGAAGGAAGAAATTTTTGACGCTGAGGGTCAAAACCGTTCCAGGTGAGGTTGGCCCGGGCTCTGAACAACCTGCTTTGGGTGCAGATGTCCCTGCTTCCTGAAGGGGTTGGACTAGATGACCTTTAAAGGTCTTTTCCAACCCAAACCAGTCCATGATTCTATGACCACACGCTCCCAAGAGGTACGGCAGAAGGAGGAATGAAGAAACCAAAGCTATCCCTATGGTATATCTCCCTTCCAGCCCTCAGTGACACGCTCCTGCCTGCCTCTCATCCCACCTCACAGCCTGGGGGACCCGAGACCACACACCAGAGACCTATGTCAGCCTCAGGGACAGACAAATCTCACGTGCCCTCCCTGTGTCACCTACAAGCCAGTGCTATGGTCACTTTAACCACAGCAATCACAAGCCACATTCATCACCGTTAAAAATGACCCTTCAATTAGAGAAGGGACATGGACCTCCAGTGCTGTCACCCAACCAAGATCAAGTTGCCCCAGCACATACCAGCTGTAAGTTGGAGTGAGCATCACGTTAGCCAAGGTGACTCCTGAAGGTCATGCTCAACAAGCCCTCACCTTCCTCCTGGCCATCAATTAGCACAGACAGAGCCAGTGCCGTTCTGCCAAGAACCTGCTGCATGAACACTCACAGCCTTGGGCAGACCCTGATCAGGGAAAAGAAAAGGTTTCCAAACTTAAACCTGCGTGGGGTCACCTCTGAGCTGCAGATACACTTGAGAGTGGAAACACAGCCTTGGTTGTGCTGCTGTTCCTCATCTCAGCATTAAGGTGAGATCCCAACAAGCCCCCAAGGGTGCTCGCTCCCAGCACCGGGGCACCCAATTCCTGCAGCCCATGAAGAGACCAAGGCAGGACAGAGCTGGCCAGGGATGAGCCCATGGGAAGGAAGGTACCCTCACCGAGCTGGCAGCTGCACCCCAACCTGCACAGGGCACGGGCATGGGGCAGGCAGCCCTCCCAGCCTACACCTGGCAGGCTATAAAACAGCCCCGCAAGCTCAATCAAGAGTTTTACAACTTCACAAAGCACCATAATTAGGCTAATTATACAATGTTCTCCCCGAGAATTAAGCAGAAATACCGTAATTGACTCGGTGCTGCTCAGAAATGCAGGGAAATCAAAGGCGCAGCGCACATTAAAGAGTCAGAAACATCTCTTTAAAAGCAAGAGGATTTCCTGTCACGCTGCAAACATCTCAAAGTTCACCAAAGCTGCTGCACCTGGTGCAATCCCACTCCAGCTCCCTGGCACTCCTCCTTCCCCACCACCAAAGCAGGGGTGAAGCAGAGCCCCGGGACAGCTGCCTTGGGCACCTCCTTTCTCCTCCTGCAGCAGGACAGACAGACCCTGTGTGCCAGTGCTCCTGCCTTTCATTTTATACAGTGATGCTGCTGCTTTGTCAAAAATAGTGGTTTTGTTTCAGTGTTCACAGAGCTGGCCCATGCCTTGGTGGCATGAAAGCTCCTCCAACCTGACCTCACCTGTCACCAGCTCTGTCCCGACTTGCTGCTCAAGCTGCCCAAGCTTGGCTGTGAAGCAGACTCGAGCTTTGTGATTACAAATCATTTCCCCTCTTATTTGTTGCCCTGAAATGAGATCTCGGTATCAGCTCGTGTTTGGTGGAACAGCTTCAAGGGTAGACATAAGGATGTGCTCGTGTGATGGGCAGAAGCCCCCGGCAAGCTCATCTGACACTACTCAAGGGGGACTTTTGCCTCACTTTGGCTGGAGGGCAGGACTGAAGAGTCTGACACACCAGCAAGCACTCGGGTTTTGCTGGAAACCTTTCCCTTCCCTGCCACAAAGCCCCGCTCGATCTTTTGCCTCCAAAGCCAACGTCTAGATTTCAGAAACCTGAACTGCAAGTGGAAATTCCCTGCAGCGCGTTGATTATTGCATCTCCTGCTGGCACTTGTGGCAAGGGGAAAAAAAGTCACATGGCTTTCTGGACACACGTTTCACTAAGGAGTCTTGCATCAGAGGGCAGAAGCCAGCAGCCAGGAAAATAACTCCAATTACGGTAAATAAATCCCCAAATATGTGACAATCTGCCTTTTAAACAGGAAACAGAGGGGAATAAGCAAAGGAAGACTCTGGTCTAAACATTGCTGCCACCAGCCTCAAGAGCCCGAGAACAAGACTCTGAAGATGCATCTGGGCCAAAAGTCTTTCACCTGAACTTTGCTGATGTGTCTCCAGTCTGAGACAGTTTCCTTCCCCAAAAGGAAAGGCAACGGTGTCCGGCAACTGTGCCAACCTCCATCCCTCCCACCCTCTGAGGAGAGACTCTGGAGGGTCAGCTGCCAGCTCTGGACATGTCCATGTCCCTCAGGAGGCTCAGCAGAGGAAGCCGTGCAGCTCCTGAGATGAGCAATGCATGTATTGTCCCACTACCACTTCAACCCTTCATCCTGCTCTTACAGCCAAGGTCCAGGCTGTGCCTGGACATGACAAGGAGCAGATCACTCCACAGCAGGTCAAATATAAAAGTGATATCTCAGCACCTACTTGCTCTAGAGCCTCTGTGCAAGCCAGGCAGCACGGTGAAGGATGGACACCAGGACCAGCCAGCCCTCCTCGGGGCTTCCTCTCCTGATGACAACATACACCCAAAGCAAACAAGAGCAGCAATGTGAAGGGAGGGGAAGGATGAACTTAACATCCAGTTCCTCAAAATGTAAGACCTTGGGAAGCATTATGTCTTAACAGCACCTCGCTGAGGACAGCACTGCCCATCCCACAGGATAACAGCTCACAGTGATGCCAGGTACCCACTGTGCTCTCAGCACAGGCACTTCAGTCCACACTTGCTGTATGACAACCAGAGCCCCAGAAAGTCAGTTCTGAAACCACTCGACTCCATTCTCCTTGCACTGAGCATTCACATCACAAACCTGAGCACCCCCAGGTGGGGAGACCTTGGGCTCTGCTCCCAGCAGGGCACAGGACTGCATCTGCTCAGCCTCCCCAGGACGCAGCCCTGCCAAACAACCCCTCCATCCACCTCCCTGTTGCTGTGCCCGAAGCTGCCCTGGCCCTCAGAGCTGCCTGCTCGAAGGTACCAGCTGGACCCTGGTCAAGCACATATTTACCATGCAAGGAGGGGAATGAGGAGAAAAGGACCCAGTTCTGCTCCCCAGACAGGGGAAGATCAAGTTGCTGCTTCTGCTATCTATAGCCTGAGGTTTATTAAGCTTCGTTTAATGCCTAATTTTAAAACTTCACCAAACCAAGGCAGCCGTCCCCAGCTCTGCTTTATTTTTAAATCCAGTCAAATGCACTGGACACCCTTGCGTTCGACTCCCAGCACCTTCTGTCTGCTCCAATGTGCAAGATGTGGTTAGAGCTTCATGAGAAGCCATCGAGATGTGGCTGCAGCAGAAGAGCGGCACATGTCTCCACCGAGCCTTTTTCTGGTGCTGCAGGTAGCTCTGTGAACCTGGCTCCGAGCATCAGAGACCAAACAAGAACCATGGAGATGGTCAGGGCTGAGGTTCTGCTGAGGGCAGACACCACCAGCCTCTGCATCATCTCCGGGGATATTTTAAGGGTTCACATTTTAGCTTGCAAGCCAGAGCAGCTGCGGCCAGCAAAGCGAGACACGCTCCATCCAGCACAGGGGCAGGAGGGCAGCAGAGCAAGCTGCTGGTTACAAGAGCACAGGCTGATTTCAGGGGTCCTTTGGGTTTGATGTGTCCTCTACAGCCAGGCTGGAGTGCTCAACACCTGCAAAAGGGGATCTCCTGTACCTGCTTAGACATTGCAGTTGATTTGCACTAAGCCACGGATCACAGAATCATGGAATGGTTTGGGTTGGAAAAGACCTTTAAAGGTCACCCAGTGCAACCACCTTGCAGTGAGCAGGGACACGTTCAACTAGAGCAGGTTGCCCAGAGCCCTGTCTAACCACACCTGGAATGGATGGGGCATCAACCACCTCTCTGGGCAACCTGGGCCAGGGTCTCACCACCCTCAGCATAAACCATTTCTTCCTCATCTCTAGTCTAAACATACCCTCTTTCAATTTGTTGTATCTGTCAAGATGACTTGGGCAGGACCAACCTCTCAGAAGCTGGTGGAAGTCTTCAGGGAGCAAGCAGGACCCTGCACATTTGCAAACCCTTACAAAGGGTGTAGTTAGCAGATACTGCATAAAAGCAGTTCTCTGAGAGCCAGGCAGAGCATCTCCACACCTGGTGACCTGTGCAGTAGTGACCTGCTCCACATTGCTCCAAGGACATTGGCGTGGCAAAGGGGACAGATGCTGCCCTGAATTTGCTGCAGGGAGTGGGGATGTGAATCACTCCTTTCTGCACGAGCCTCCAAGGTGTGCCAGCAAACCCTATCACCTCACACAGAAAACTCAACCACGTTCCACTTGAGAGCACAGATCTGCAAGAGCTGTGAACCAAAGCTCAGCCTGACCCTGCCACACTGACCACCCTCTGTAACCCTCCTCACATGCTTTTGCAGTAGCACTGCTGCTCAAGCAGAAGGTCCTACAGGCACCCTACAGGCTGGTCACCCTGCCCTGCCGTAACGTTCCTCTGCTTCCACCACAAGCCACTTTTTCCCAATCCCCATCGAAAGCCGCGCTTGGCCAGAACCTCCCAGTGCCTCCATGCCCTGACTCTGCTCAGCCCCGGGGGATGCAACCTCATTCCCTCCATGTGCTGAGGATGCACATATGGCAGCCCCCTCCCCTCTCCACTTCCACCTAAGCCCGACCTCCTAACAACCTCCACACGGCACAACGCGGCCGGCCCGGAGTGCCAGAAGGCATCCAGGTGCTGCAGCCTGATGCTTCACACCCGCAGCCAGGCAAATTTGCTGGGATTTCCTGGAAGTGTCTCTAGGGTGCCCCGTGCTGCTGCACCCCCTCTTTTGGTGCACGCTTGTTTGGAATGCGGGGCGGTCGAGGGGGGGGGGAGAGGGGAAGTTATTCTGGTGGTGGCCTATGAATAACATCCAGTGATTTATAGGAAGTATAATCCAATAATACAGTAAAATAAAACAGTGTGTCTGAGATGGGTTTGATTCCAGGAATTATAAAACAAATTATTAAAGAGAGAGAGAGAGAGAGAGAGAAAGAAAAAAAAAAAAAGCCTCAGAGAGGCCAGATCGGAGTAAATTGGGCACAGATGGGCTGGGAGGGGGTTTCTCTCTCTCTCCCCTCACCGAGATGCCCCTGCCGCAAGCACGGCTTCAATTAGTCTTTGCAGAAACCAGAGTTTTATTTCCCCAAATTACAGAATTAAAAAAAAATTAAAATTCTTGGAGTGTTTGCGGTTGGGATAAAGGGATGCAAAGCTCCTCTCTAAGCTGGCTGTGCAGATGGCTACCAAACTGTTAAATGGGCCACCCCACAAAGGTCCTGCCCCAGCTGGAGCCCAGGATGGCACAAAATGTTGGTAGTCACCTACGTCCTGTGGTGGAAAGCTCCAGCAACTGCGCATCTCTACCTATCTCACTCTGCCTTCCTCCCCTGAGTGGGTCCTCCTTGCCCCATGGGTTTGAGGTCTACAAGAAGCTTTTTCACACCTTGAATGCTCCCAACAGGAGGTCAGAGGGACCCTTGCTGGCTGCACAGCTCCCTGGACAATGGGGAGAGGAGGAACAGGCTGTTTGATGCCGAACAGCAGGGGAAGCACTTCATGTGGGAATTCTTTGGCTTCCTCTGGCAGAGAAAACAACAGATCCAATCCATCTCCCAGGGTCTTCCCAGTGCTGCCCGGCTGCACAGGCAGCTACGACCAGCTCCAGCGTGCCTGGTGCTGCCCCTGGTGCCAGCCACAGCTCAGCTGCATGTGCTGGGCATGGACCCATGGGGCTCTGCCCTCACTCACCCCCGCCCTGGGCAGCCAGGGGCCACAGCAGTGACCTGCGTGGGAGGAGGCTGCGAAACACCACGTGCAGCTCACAGCTGGCTGGTTCTGAAACCAGTTTAAACACCCCAGCACACCCCAAAAAAGTCAGCCTGGCAGAACAGGCCCTATTGATCTCGCAGAGATTGGTTTACCAAAGAGGGGCAGCCACTGGGAGACAGAGATGTGCAGGAGGAGACATCACAAGGGCCATATGGGGGGACACACCCTGGGACAGGGACACCCCTGAGGGACCACTGAAGCAGAAGAAAATGAGTAAACAGCAAACAGCAGCAGATATGAACCATTACACTCAAGTCTCCAAACTGCCATGCTGCTGTTGCCTCACTGAAAGAATTAGGGCAGATCAAGTATAATCTACAGCAAAAAAAGGAGAAGCCAAGACTGAAATGGGGCAGGATAGGTGTTGGGTGTAACCCTGAGGAAGAGGGAGGAAAGGTGTTTATTACAGCATTTGACTGTTCAAATATCCCTTATCCCAATACCTGAATCTCTGATTAAGAGTTTGTGCTCACAGGCATAAAGTTTTGTAAAAGTTCCCCTCCATCAAGACTATTTTGCTGGCAATGCTGCCCCACAACTGCTAGCACACTGGATCCCAGCATGAGGGATTCATTACACACCAGACACGGGGCGAGCAAGCAAGTTTACAAGTTTCTCAGGAGTAGCTGGAGCTCCAGAGACCTGGAAATACACACAACGAGGGAGGGAGGGAGGGAGCAGCTATCCCCGGGGAGAACTACCCCTGGACAGCAGGGAAGAGAGGCTCTCCGACAGACCTCCCTCCCTGGCCCCAAACCCCCAGATCTCCTCCTGCTACTGAGAGCTCGCAGCTGAAGGTCAGCCAGGCCGGTGCGATGGGAAGGACACAGACACGCTCTGATCCCAGATTTGCAGCAGGGTTTCAGTAGGAGGAGATCTCCAAAGGTCATTTGGTCCAATTGCAAAGTTAGATCCAGCTCCACAGAGCTGACGCAGCCAAGCTCCGACTACAGCGAGCTTCCCAGTACTGCTTCCTGGCAGCTGGGGGATGCAGGCAGGGTGGGACTGGTCCCCGTGCCCTCCCAGCCTCCCACACGCTCGCAGGGGCGGATCAGCCCCTTCACACTCGCTGCTGCCCATGCTGCTGAGCCCAGGAGGTGACTCATGTGCTGGGAAATGGAAGCCCGCACCTTCCCGACAGCCAGTCCCCTGCCCACAGCAGCCCACACACCAGGGAAGGAGCCAACACCCTCGCTCCGTGCTGGGCACTTGGTAATAATTCAGCAAATATTCCTGCTTGCCTTTTAAACTCCTTTCCTTTCCTTCTGCACCCAGCTCAATATCACAGCGTCGGCACCGAGCCCAACGCGGGCTGTGCCAGACTCAGCACACGAGACCACCAGGGCATTAGCGCTGACAACAGGGTTTGCTTTGCCAACAACATTCTCAGCAATATCTGAGGGTCACCGGAGCAAGGAGCCCGCGGGGGAATCCCTGAAGGGTGCCAGGCATCAGATGGCAGCCGTGGTGCCATCCGACCTGCAGGCGTTTCGCAAGCCCTGCCACCTGCTCCGCAGCCCCCGGCGGGCAGGGGTTTGCTCTCTCCAGAGATCCCGAAGCTGGGAGCAGCTCCCCATACAGGAGGCAGAAAACTCTGAGGATTTTTCTTTTTCATGAGATAAAAAGCACTCCCTTCCTGTCACTCACACACACTCACAACTCGGCCACGGATGGACGAGCAGCGTCCAGTGGTCTGAGAGCTGGGAGGGCTTCCAGCTCTGCCACGGGGGCTCACCATAGAGCCCACACTCCTCTCTCCCTCTCTTTACCACCCTCTCCCATCTGCAGCACAGACACCACTATTAATGTACCTACCGGCGGGCCGTGCAGAGGCGTTTGCTCATAATCATAAAGCACTTTGCAGCTCAAAAGATAAACACACCGTCAGGGGCTGGCATCTGGCAGGCGGGAGGGCAAGGCTGCCTCCCTGGCAGGGCTGACAGCTCCCCAGGGCTTCCCCCAGGACAAGAGGGTGCCTGAGAGGCCGGCCTCGCACAAGGGAGCCCCTTCCCAGCCCTCCATCCAACACTGGTTTGCTCCACCAGCTGACGTCGGCCACTAACCACCAGTCTGACAAGTGGCCAACTGGCTCCAGAGGGAGAAACCTTCCATCGGCAGCTCTGGGGCTCAGCCTGATACACCCACATGGTGGCTTTGACTGAAATCCATCAGCTGGAGGCCTCCATCTTTGGGATCTAGTGGCATGTGAAATGTTGCTTCCTCCCACCCAGGGAGCACAGCCCCATCTCTGCTCCCAGCCACTCAGAGCAGACCCAGGTACCTGCTGCTGTTTGTGTTGGGAGGCCACAGGGAAAAACATCTTCCCTGGAAGCATCATTTCAAACTCAGTGCAAGGGACTCTGGTTTGGTGGCATCTCTGCTGACCAATACATTAAACTTGACAACGGTAAAGACCATGTACAGCCTCCTGGATGGATGGAGGAGGTGAGAGGAGGAGTAATATTGGATCTGTTTTGTTCTCCAGGTGCCTCAGTATGGGGCACAGCCTCCAGCCTGGCCTTTCAGAGGGGTATTGCACCATCCAGCCACCCACAGAGACACAGGGAGTCACAGGCAACACCACTCTCCCAAAAGCCAAGGCCTCCGAGATCCTCCCAGACCTTCTGGTGCCAACACAGGCACTGAGCAGGGCCAAGGCTAAGGGCTGGGAAGGCAGAGCCATGAAGCAGTGTCTTCCTCTGAGCTGATGACTCAGGCTCCAGGGAGTTGTGATGCCTCCTCACACACCTCAGCCAGCTCCAGCAAGGCCCAGCCAAGGTCCCTTTGCAGGCCTTACCCACGTCAACACCCCCAGGCATCCAACCACTGCTTCACTTCACTTCTCCATCTGTCTTCAGCTGGTGAGTCCCCCCCCACCCTTTTCCACATGAGCAACTCAGCCAGACAAAGAGCAGCTAATCCCCACCCCAGCTCCCCCAAAGCAGCACGTGGTACCTTTGGGCTGGGAGTTGTAGACTGCAAACATGTTGATTGCCACGAGCTGGAGCATGCGGGTGCTTCCGATGGGAGGGGGACTGTGCTGCAGCAGGACCTGGAACTCCCTCAGGACCTCCTCGGCCACCGCAGGGAATGTCTCCATCCTGCAGAAAGAGAGAGAGGTTGTAGAGTGCAGGCTATGCCCCGGGGTGCAGGGCAGTCAGTGGCACATCTCCTGGGGAAGGAGTAACCCCTGGGGTGTTGTCTCCCAGCCAGGAGCTGTGGAAAAATGAAGGTGTGGGCTGAGGAGAGAGATGTCTGGGAGAGCTGAAGCCCTCCTAAGAGAGGGCAGCGAGGGATTGCTCTGTGAGCGACAGGCAGCATTCCTTTGGCAGGAAAACACGGCCTTTATGACTCATTTCTGACCAACCATTTTTTTCTACTGACTTCTACCAGTCTGGGAGGGGTGCCAAGAGGCCAGCAGCTCACTTGGACCAGGAGCAGCCCATGGGACTCCCGAGAAGCCCGGGCTGCAGCTAGCTGCACACGCTGGTGCCACATTGCGGATGTGGCAATTCCAGTGCATTGAAGGATGGCCAGAGCGTGTTTCCTCCAGAACTGTGCCTGTCCCAGGGCTCCTCACTGCAGGATCAGATCCCATGGCACCGAGCCCCATCCCTTCAGGCCACACCCTGCCCAGCACAGTGGTTGAGCCCCTAAACTTCATCACTTAGAGCCTCAACAGGATAGGGACTTGCAGACTAACAACTGGCCTTGTCTAGCTGCTGGGAACATCAAAGCTGGAGCTGGTCCCTGCAGCACAGAGAGCTGCTGTTGCTCATCAGGACACAGCAGCCAGCGGCCGTGGTGCCACGGCCGGGGATGGGATGTGCTTTCAACACTGCTCACAGGCACCCAGGGAAATCTGATGCAATTATCCCCCTCTTCATCTGGCATCGCTGAGGGAATTAGCTGGGGTTGCTTATCAGAGCTGTTGCATCCTCAGCAACCTCCCAGCTGAAGTGGGGTCAAACACTGAGCTGGGGTCAAGAACTGAGCTGTTTGCAAAGAACACCACAGTTAGCTCATAAAAATGACCAAGACATGGGTGCCCACAACGCCCTCCCAAAGGGAGTCCTCACCTCATACCCCGTGAAGATTACTTCATAAGCAAAAACCTTGGAAACTATTGGAGGAGGGTCCTCTTGTCTCATTGCCTCTTCTGCTGAGCTTCCTGGTTTACTAATCCTTGCTCCTTCACTGGAAAAAGCCTCAGAGAGACCCACCAAGGGCAAGTATCTTGTCTCACAGCACGTGTCCACTCCAGTTAGCAGTGACATTGCACTAATGTGCCCACATGGGGAAGGAGGGAGCCAAGACCTGCAGTGGGCGAGGCAGCTGGAGCCAGGGCAGGCAACCTCTGGGGCCTCCGGCACAATTTCCTCTGAATCTCTCAGGGGAAGATAGATCTAGTGATATCAGCACATTACAGGCTGGATTACAAGCCACTTCTGGTAACCCACATGGGCAATTCTGCTGGGCTTCCCCAACAGACTTTCAGGGCAGCAACAGGCTCTATTTTTAAAGGCAGAAATGGCTTTCTTCTTAACTGTATTTCACGGATGCCTTTCAACAACCAGCTCTGCCAAAGCAGCAGGGGCACCCTCTCCCTGGGCACTGTTTGCTGGAGCAGTTCAAAGTCTCTGTTACCTTCCTACCAACACAGGTTGTAACAAACAGGCCCCTTGTACTTTGTAGCTGTGCAGAAGGGAGCAGCTCCACCGGTACAAAAGCCCTGCTCCCCCTGGAAGAGGCAACTTCCCTGGATTTGGGGAGCAGCCAGGGAGTTAGAGCAAAATGATTGCTTCTAAAGACTTCCTAATTTTGAGAAATCTCTGACCGTATCCAGCAACATCCTCCTAGGGCAGACGGGACACTGGGGATGGAGGAGCCCTTTGGAGGATGGGTTTTTAGAGAGGAGATGAAGATTATTGCCATGGAATAACAAGAAGGAGCGAGGGCTTCCTCAGCCCCGCCAGCTGTGCTTTGATACCACAGCACATCTGGAACAGCACGAAGCAACCCCACTGAGCTCCAAACCAGCAGGTCAGGAGCAGGGCGGAAGCTTTTAATAAATTGCTTACCTGTGGTTTGAGGAGCAAGAGAGTCCAATTAGGGCAACATCATCTTTTCCATACTTTTTACAGATAAATCACTGAAGATCCTGCCCAAAGAGGACTCGGCTGCTCCTCACCTTTTACCTATTTAAAGCACGGAAGCTGTTGAGCAGGGCTGGACGATTTTCTCTTCCTGTGGCACGGTATTACTTTCTACTTCTCTTGTTAAGTACTTCAGGGGATATTCTACCATTAAACATACTCAGGCTTTCTAAATGACTGTCCTGGGAAGCAACCGCCTCGAACGCTGCATCTTAATTTCACAAAAGTCTCAGGAGTCAAATGTGCAACCAATCTCTGCAACATCCCCATTAATCCCTCTCCTGGCACACGTTCAAGCGGAGCTCGGCCGCCAGCGTGGCCCCGAGGAGCCCAGGACCAGCAGCTCCCCGGGTGCTCTGCCCTCCAGCACAGACAACGCTGCAGTTCCCAAACCTTTCATGGGTTCTTGCAGTTCTCCTCCTCTTTTCCTGTGGGCAGGAGGACATCCAATTCAGCCTCCTCGCTGCAGGCCAGCCTGCTGCCCACAAGCAGCTAATCAGTGCCTTGTGACTCGGGGAGAGAGCAGCAGCACCGGCAGCGAGCAGATTGCTCTTCCCCTTGTCCTCAGACACTCACGTTGCCAAGTTGGCCAGCACAGCTCTTTCTCATTGATTCATGAAGGGTCCAAAGTCAAGCACGTGGCACTCTTGACTGGTCACCCCCAGAGAGCACTCTGGATGGAGCAAGAGCTGAGGGTTGGGTGGTAGGATCAGTGCTATGTCCTGCACTGCTCTACTTTCCTGCTCCAGGAGGGAAAGGGGACAGGACCCGAGGCAGAGAACTGTTCATCTGAGTCAAGAAACCAACAGCAGGGACAAGTTGGCACTTTGCATCCATACGTGCACCTAAGTGGCCTGGAAAAGGTCTTGCAGCCAACAGTTCCATAAGTGACTGAAGGAGCCGACTGAGCTCATGAGACTACATGTGCTTGCAAGGTGCTGGCAGGATCATGCTGAGACCACCACTGCCAGAGACTGTCTGGACCCTCACAAGGTCTCAAGAGCAGCCACCCCATCACCTGACAGCAAGAGCCAGTCCAGATACAGAGCAGGGATGGCTCCATGGGCAGCCCATTGCTGCGAGGCTGAGCTCTGCTCTCTGGGTCACACAGATGTCCCCCAGGCTGGGATCTCAGCCCAGGCCTGACCCAGGCTTGCTTTGCTTCAAGGGGAGCTGTTCAATGACTTGAAAGCAGCCAGGAGATGAAGGACAACGCTTGTCCCAACACGCTCTGGACAGTGGCTTTCAGCCACCACATAGTTCTGCCTTTATGGGTTTGTGCTCATCACAGGCAGCAGCCACCAAGAACCCACCAAGAACTGCAGAGCCACCTCTTCACTGGTGGAGGGAATGGAAGAGAGGGGCTAAAACCAGAGATTAAAGGGAAGGAGGGAATGGAAGAGAGGGGCTAAAACCAAAGATTAAAGGGAAGGGAGCATGGGCAGGTGATGGGAGAGAGAGAAACCAGCCTCTAATCCCTCCTGTGTGAGTATGAGCCACCTGAGTCCAGCCTCTGCCAGAGGGTCCTGGTACAGGCAGGACTGGGTCTTGAGGTGCAGGAGGAAAAAGCCCCAACAATAACCAGTGTGGATCTGAGGGCGGGTAAGGAGAATAAGAACCAGGAGGCTAGGCCTGCAAGAATTCACACCCTGTGCCCTCAGCTCCAAACACAGCTTAGTTGCTAACAATATTAAATTCCAAAAAGACTTGTAATGTAGGAAAATAAAATAAACATCCTGCACACTTACCCAATCCTGGTAAACAGCTTCCCATGGGCATGGAGAAAACTGAGGATGAACCTTTTGTTCAGCTGCATGGGAAANTAACGCACATAAAAAAAAAAAAAAAAAAAAAAAAAAAAAAAAAAAAGAGAGAGAGGAGAAAACAATTAAACTCTCTCCTATTTCCTGTGAATTAAGAATGTCCCCAGTGACAGAAGAACCTGGCCTGGATGTTGGGGGTGGCACTGGAGATGGGAACCAAATGGACATGCCCAAACTCTTACAAACATCATGCACAGGGGCAAGTGCCAAACAGCTGGAGCTGGAGTGGGGAGAGGCGGTGGAGACACAGCACCCTCTGCCGGGTCCTGTGCAGGGCTGCCTGCCCACAGGGCACCCACAGGGCCTCCCCCTCTGCACCCCGTGAGCTCGAAGCCCAGTGTAAAGGAACCCCCCCCCAGAGCAGCATTTCCCACCAATGGGAAAAATAAAAAAACCCAAGCAAACAACCAACAGAAGCAACTTGTTCAGTGCTCCGCTGATCAGTGTCTGGTCAGTGTGGAGAGGGGGTGGGGTGTCCTCAGCAAAGCTTTTCTGCAGAGGAGCAAACAGTGAGTCCAGCAGCAAAGCTGGAAGGGCTTGTTTGTGTCCTGCCTGGAGCAAGGGGGCACTGGGGTGATGCTGCACCCCTTCATTTACCTCCAGCCTTACGCAATAACAGAGAGGGAGTCGGTGTTCTGATCAGGAAAGCCTCTCCAAGCCTGCAGCAGGAGTGCTGCTACTGAGCTACCAGAGCAACATGGAGCTATCGGGATACAAGGGGAGGTGGGGTGGAGCTGCTTGGGTCCAGCAACACCAAATCCTGACTTGAACAACAAGTTACTACCGTTCTCAACCACTTCTACTCACTCAGCAGAGCTCTGGGCTTTCCCACTCCTTATCTAAAGGGCTTTGAAGAAGGCTGTGGGTGGGTAGGTAGTCACCCTGCCTGGAGGTGGCTGTGTCACACTAGGGGCAGGCTGGCCTTGCTCTTACTTTCTCCACAGCAAGAGGCTTTTCCTCTCCTGCCTGCACAGCCTCAGCGTGCTGAGAAAAGCCAGGCTCCGAGCGCCGCGCGGGGAGACGCTGACCAGGAGCGACCCACACAACCAACCACACTCTGCTCCCATCAGTGCAACAATTTATATCCTGAACCTCTCTATAAAAGCCAGCGACACCACCTCCATTTAGAGGGGCAATCAGAGGCGCAGAGAGAGGATGAGATTTCCAGCAATGCTGAGACAAGAGCCAAGCACAGGAGAGGACACAAGCTGGGCACCGGCTGGTGTCTCCTGGCAGCACCGAGCTCCCCGCCAGGCCTGGCTGAGAGATGGTTACCCTGGGCAGCTCCAGCCCTGGCACCACCTCCCACCCCCACCTGCTGAAGCCCTGCTCCAGCCCTGGCACCACCTCCCACCCTCACTCTCTGGAGCCCTGGGCTCAGGCCATGGCTGGTGCCAGCTGCCTGGCGAGGTGCGAGCGCTCGGTTGGCTGTAATTAACCCGGGCTGTGCTCCCACAGGACCCGTGCAGGAGAATGATGCCCTGCTCCTGGGCCATGTGCGAGTTTAAACATAAAACCTGTCTCATAAAACAAGCCAGACCAATTAAACTGGCCCCCGCAGCAAGGGGTTCTTGCTTACTCGCTCTTTTACTGCTGCCCTAAAGAGCCCTTTCCACTGGAACACGACTTTATTTGCCACCATTTTATTAACTCTGCAGATGCAACCCAGGAGAGACTGGGGAATACTGGGACAGGGCAGCAGTAGGGTTTGGATAGAGCTGCTTCTCCACCACCCTCCTTGGGACGCTGAGGTAGCTCAGAGCTTGAGACCTTTAACACTCACATTTGTTTTTTCTTAACCACAGCTTGCAGAGGTAGAAAGCTGGTTTGTGACCAGCTCTGTGGCTCTGGCTGCAAACATATACCCTGATACAGACCCAGTCTAACCAGTCTGAGCCCCTAGTTTAGGGTCAAGAGCCTTGGTGGGGAGGTGGGCAGTGCTCTGCCCCACAGCATGTCCACATCCTGCTGCTGCTGCCCTCAAGAGCTGGACGAGGAGTCCATGCTCTGTGCTCCTTACTGGGGATGTGGAAAAAAGCAGGAGCTCGTGGCCTCACCCATCACTACTGGAAAGTCTGTCATTACGTGGGAGACAGAAGAAATTGGGGTGGAAGTTTTCCTCCAAAGCCCACGTTCACCCACAGCCCCGTGAGCACTCACCCTGCAATCCCCACACATCACTTTACTGGCAGTGGGGGAGTCCCAAAACTCCCCACTTTGAACAGAAAGTGATGCCTGCACCCAGCAGGGACGTGCCCACAGGGCGTTCCCACAGAGACACCCAGCTCTGGGTGGGCTCTTGCCAGGACCTCAGCTTTGCCCCCATCTTCTCAGAGCAGTTCCACACTCGCTTTTCACTCACGATCCCCAGGACTAACCAGTCACACTCCACACTGCTGAACTGGGACAGAGATATGTGCACATACATATTTTTTTTTAAAGGAAACAGGTTACCTGCCTCTAGGAAAGAAGCATTTTTCATACCTCTTGCCAACTTAAGCACAAACCCAGCAAGCCCAGGCAGAGACCTGTGTGCCCCAGCACCGTGGCATCTCAAGCAGACACCTCTCACACTTCTTTCATTAGTTTTTCTCTCACAGCCTCAAGGTTTTGATGAGCTCATCGGTTAACTTTGGACCTTTCATCTCAGAGTTCACACCAAGGCCACGGGCTGCTTTGACTGGGCTTTTCTCTGAATGACTCTTTCTCTAGTGACTCACCTGTCCCTCAGTCTCCGGGAGCCCTCCCTGCTCCTCCCATGAAATGCTGCTTCTCACGGGCAGAGGGAAACAGCGACTTCCACCGTAACCTGCTGCTCTGCACTCACATGGTGGAGAGGACACTGCCCCAAAGCCCTGCTCACAACCCCAACAGTGCCACCACGAGACCTGCAACAACTCCTTGCCTTCAGCTCAACTCACTGTGCTGCCCAAGGGTGGCCACCTCCAAAGGTTTCCTGGAAATGGTGCTTGTATTGATGCCAGGGGAAGCACTAACATCACTGCTTTGCTCCTTGGGATGGGGAAGCAAATCTGGCTGGTCCCAGCTGGGAAGAGCCCACCAAGCAAGGCTGATACAACCACAAAACTATGTCAAAAAATGGATATTGGCCCTTCGAGTTGAAAAGCGGGCACCATAGATATGGAAGTTATGAGCATATAGTGAAGGCATTAGTTATAAAAACAAACCAGCTGTCAAGAAGAAGAAGGGGTCCCTGCACACAGTAGTGCCTGAAGCTGAAAACAGCTGTTTCAGCTGTCATGAGTCAGCATGTGCAGACAGACTAAATCCACCTGGGAAGAGGCAACCTCACCAGAGGAAGCAGCCCACTGCTGCTCGGGGAGCATTCACACAGCGCACGGCCAACCAAACTGGATTTGTTACCATGGAAGGAATCAACAGTGACTAACAACTTCTCGTGGAGCAGCTCCGTGCAGAGATAGCAACGGTGCTGGAACAGCCAGCTCAGATCACCGGGAGGCCACGCTGAGCAGGGCCTGACAACACACAGAACAGAGGCGGCCAGACAGCTTCAGGAAAGGTTTGTCATGTCCTGAGCCAGAAAAGAAGAAAGACCCAACCTCGAGAGACTGTGCACTGATCAAAAAGGGTTGGAAACGGTGTCTCCCACCCCAGCACAGCAACACTGGAGGAAGAGGAGTGGCACGATGAGGGTGGGGAGGCAGAGCTGCCGCGCTCGGACCCGGCGCTGACCCACGGCGAGGAGTGCACAGAGCTTGGCACCTGAGCATCAGCCCCAGCTGTTGGAGGAGGCACCAAATAAGGGAAGGATTCTGGAGCAGTGACTCCTGGGGAAAAAGCATTTCGAGTTAAAAATTGTTACTTCAGGTTTGGAAGTAAATTTCAGGATCTGGTCTTTATCAAGCGAGGCAAACTTTCTTCAACATCAGCAAAGCATCTGTGGAGCAGAAAGTCAAAATAGGCTGCAAAAGACAAGTCCATTAATCAAGAGACCAGATGCAAAACTGCCTGTAGCAAATGCGCTGTCTCCACCGGAGTGGAGGGGACTGGAGCCCAGCGGGATGTTCTCCTGAGTTTAGGGGTCTCCTCGGTGACAAGAGGTTGGGATACAGACCACAGAGCCCCACAGCTCTGCTCCAAAACACGTACCACACTCATCCCAAATATTTTCAGGGTTTCTTGGGCAGCCAGGCTTCTCCAGGCACAGCTTCCTTGCTGAGAACTGTAGGAAATGACATCCAGCCACCCAAACCTTGCCATATTCTCACTCCCAGCTCAAGGGCTGGATACACCACGTTAACAGTTAAGATTATTCCTCCCTTCTGCAGGCAGCTCCTTCAGAGCTTTACACCACCCAGTCCAGCACCTCCCCTGGAGATGACCTGACAAATACAAGCCTGAAACTTTATCCCACACCATCCCAGAGTTGCAAGGCACAGCTCTGGCTGGTGTTTTCCATGGCAATATTTGATACAGAGCTTCCTGAAAAGCCCAAGATGCTGTGGTGGGCTCGACTGGCAGGACACCAGGAGGAGGTTTTTACTGTTTCCAGGTGCAATGCCCCCAAAGTGGGGTGGAAAGAGTTGTGTGCAAATGGCTACCTACATAAAGGAGAGGAGACAAAAGGGCTATTAAGATTGTCTGGCATTTCTGCAGTATTTACAAGGTACCCACAGAGCTGTGGGCAAATTCCTGCTGGGCTAATTACTATAATCATTCCTCTTCATGTACCACCTGCAACCACCAAGGGGTACAGAGCTTGCCTTGGCTGCTTCTGCCACGTGCTCTGCTGCAGGTTTCTGTTTAGCAGTCACAATGTCCTGCCCTGAAAGGGATTAATTTCGGTAGAGTTAGAAGCAATTCTTGTGAGGATCCTGATACTTAACATCAGACACTCCACAAATGTAAAAATCCAATTTGCTGTGACATAGAAGAGAGAGGGGACCCTGATGTACTGTGGCCTTGGGACATATAAAATTCATTTCCAGACCTTGAGATGCTCCTGCAGCTGCCTGGTTTATTTGGACTGCAGCAGCTACAGCTCCAGGACACATCTCATGGCTCTAAGAGTTGCAAGTCAGCAACCCAGCAAGAGTAGAAGAGACATTTAGGAAGCTCCCCAGCAAAGCCAATGAGCTTTGGATTTTTCCCCTTCATCACTGCAGGGAGCAGGTGAGATGAGAAACATAAATAAGAAAATTGTGCACTTTGGTAACATGACAATCAAGCAGTGGTAATTTCATTGGCTCTGAAACAAACATCTGACCTACAAATAAATTCAACATTATTAAATAACGAATTTAACAAGTAGAACTTTCTATTCAAGGAAAACAGGTCAAATAGAATATTTATATGCCTGTTCTTTCCTTTTCAATCAAACCTGTATCTAAGTTCGGTTTCTATAAATTAGTAATACACAACATTCTGGAAAAAAAATATCACCATAAAAGAGATTAAAAACTGCCTAAGTAACCTCTTAAAGCAGAGATCTTCAGGGACCCTCACTGAACTGGATGGAGGGTGGTTGGCAGGCTCACTAGCAACGTTTTTAATCAACAAACTGAGAGCAAATTCTGCTGTCAAGCTGCTGGTGACAGTAACGATGGCTACAGTGCATTCCCACAAGGTTATTGTCATAAAATCTGGGGGTTTCCAGCATCAAGTGTCATGTTCTGCATCTGGGATCATGTAAAATTAAGTCTCCAGGAGACTGTGCCCGAGGCAGCTTCTCCAGGAAGGTTCTAGGGAGTGCAGCAGCCAAATTCTCAATGTGATGTCCAGTGAAAAGGGGTTAGTGTGTCCCTTAGATGCACAAGCAGCAGGCACTGGACAGCACATTTACAGCTCTAGACAGCACTAGTGAGGCTGAAACTAAAACCCTGCATCCAGTTCTGGTGCCCTGAGCTGTAAAGAGATGCTGAAAAATTGGAAAGGGTCCAAAACCCAGCCATAAAAGTGATTCAAAGGCTAGAAATGATGTCTTGCAGGGAAAAACTTAAACAGCTCAATCTGCTTAGTGTATGAAAAAGACTGGGAGGTGATTTGATTGCAGGGTGCAAAGTGCCTCCGTGGTACTTAAGGGCTCTTTACACTTGTGGAATAGCAAAGCACAAGAAAACTGGAAACATTTGCTGTGGAAATAAGGTATAAACGTTTCAGAACCAGTGCAATTAGCACTGGAACGAACTCCCCAGGAAAAGGGTGGATTCTCAGGGCTGCATGTCTTTCTGGAAGTTTTGCTTTAGCCAAACACAAGTTATTTGGCTTCATACAGGAGCAGCAGGGTGAAATTTAAGGACCTGTGATATACAGGAGATCAGACTACATGATCTAATGGTCCCTGCTGGCCATAAACTCTATGAATCTCTGCAAACATGCCAGAGAGTCCTCAGCTGAGATATCAAGTTAACTTTCAACACACAACTCTTCACAAGTTGGCTCTGGTGCTGCAGGTCATTTCAGAGACAAGCTCAGCTCTTTGAGGCTGCATCTGGTCCAGCGCTGGAAGCGAGATGACCCCAGGCAGAGCTGGTGTCCAGCAGGTGAGGGGGGGGCCACGGGCTGTGCACAAAAAGCAGCTTATATTCAAACACTTATTGTTTGCCAGGAGTAAACAGCACCTCCTTCCTGTGATAGAAAACTGACACCAAGAAACGTGTGATGAGTTCTGATGAAGAGATCTCTTAGTGTAGCTCAGGGTGTTGTCGCCCTCTTCACTACTCCAGAGTAGATCATTTGTGGGCTTAACAAAGGAGGGAGATAATGTGAGAAATTAAGAAGGGTGAAGACTGGAGGGATCTAAGCCTGAGAGGCTTAGGATGGAGTTAGAGCAGAGAAGACATTTGGAGAACAGGCTGAGCAGAGGCAGAGCCTTCCAGAGGGATGACGGCACCGCCGCACGCGATCTCCGCGCTCCCACTGTCCCAGGGACCATGGGAGCTGCTCACAGCCAGCCTGTGCCCCAGCTTCCCACCACCTGGAGGTTCTTGTCCACCCCGTGGCATCCCTGGAGTGCCTCTGGAGCCTTCACCTCTACCTGGGCAGGGTAACATGAAGGCATCTCTCTCTCCACTTGGAATTATGCAGCAATGAAATCTGCTGGGGAGGAAGAGTAGAGCCAAGGGCAGAGGAAATGACACAGATTCCAGCAGGTTCCACTCCCTGATCCTCCGGAAGGAAGTTTCTTTCCTAATACCCACCTCCACAGTGGACACAAAGCCTGTCTGGAAATGGCTCATTCAACACTGAAGAGAAATAAACATTCTCCATGGCAGAATGAAGAGGTTTGGCTGGGGAATACGAGGTGCCCATCCCAAAAAGCCTACAACAGACAGCAGAAAAAGTTGACCTGGGCCAACTTCAGACAAAGATCAAGGTTAGACTAACAAAAGAACAGCTCAAGAGAAATCCCTGTCTACAGCCTATACCCTGCTCTGGGAAATTTCCCAACCCTGCTCTTAGGCATTTGACTTCCTTTACCAGCACTGCCAGTTCTGGCAGCGTTTCTCATCTGAAGCGCAAACTCTCCCTCCCAACATCCCTCTGCAGTGCCTGGATCATCAAATCCTCTGCCACGAGAAAGGACTCGTGTGCAGCAGCAGGAGGGGGTTTGGTTACACACAAATCCCTGGCTGATCAGCACCAGCAGGAGAGGAAATGAGGAAAGAGTGACTGACAGGGAAAGGCGGTTTCTGGATGACTGTACTGGGGTTTAGAGTATGAGAAGCTCGTTGGAACTTGAAGTCTCACTCCCCTCACCACAGCCTCTCTGAGCACGGGGATATCGCAGAGCTGCTCACACAAGGCATAACTCATTGATGCCCTTGTCGTGCTCCCACCTCTGATCCACCACATTAGCACCAGATGCCTGTTACCGGAAGGAGAACATGTTGGTGTCTCTCCCATTCAAGTAACATTAGGCCCTGCCTTGTTCTTCACAGCTAAATAAAGCCACCAACATGGTCTAAAAAGAAAAGGGAGGAAAAAAAAAAAAAAAGATCAACACCAACTTCTGGAAACTCTTACCAAGAGCTCAGCCTTCACTTTCTGGGTAGTGACAAAAGGTCAAGCTGTGCTGGAAAGCAACATGTGGGTTCTACACGACATGGTGCACAGGCTACATCAGTAACCAGGGGCTGTGAGCTCTGCTGAGCTCCAGGAGCTTTGGTGGAGCAGCTCTGAGCATCCAAGGAAGATCACGAGCCTGGGTAAGGTGCAGCAGCACTTCTGGTTGGACAGTTAAGGCAGCAACTGCAGCAGAGAAGGTTTTTAGCAGCAGTTTAAAGTGAAAAAAAGAGTTTATTAAAAAAGTTAAGTGCAAGCAGGGAGGGTGCACAACTGGCAAGCAAAAAAAGCCAGTGCTGAGCTGCATGGCTGAATGTCACGTCTCAAACCCAGAGAGGCTAGGAGTGTGGTTTTAGTGTTTAACCAGTTTCAACTGCAGCCTGGCACTCTTTTACTTCCTCTGCAGAGAGCTCTTCTCACTGCTAAGGGGAAGAAACCAACCTCACCACGCAAAACAGAACGGCTGGAGTAAAAATAAAGCCCAAGGTGGTGGTTTGGTGACCCAGGTCATATTAGGAGGTGGACGGGTCGCAGGCTGGGGAAAGCACTCAGAAATACTCATGCTGCCAACCAAGAAAAACTGCAGAAAAGCAAGAAGGGCAGGGAAGTAACATAAGTCCAGCAGTCAAGAGACTGAGAAGCCTCTTTCACACGCCACCAGCTCCCCCGTGCTCAAAACAGTTTGTAAACTGTTTCCTAAACACAAAGGGAAAAAAACCCCAGACCTACTCCTGACCTCCATGAATGAGTAACCAAACCCAAGAGCTTCCGGCAAGCTTGCAGGGGTGAGGAAAGGAGGCTGCCTGGGCAGGACAGAGGGAACTCAAGGTTTCTCCCTCTCAAGTCCTGTTTTCAGCAGAAAAAATAAGGATGCAGCACCTCATGCTGCTTTTTCATGGGAGTGATGGATAAAGGACAGAAATAAGGCAGGGTGGCCTTTAGCTGATCACTGGTGCCTCACGTTCCCACCCCAGCTCAGTTTAGTGCCACAGGGGAGGCTCAGCAGGGGCTGAGAGCACTGCAGAGTGTGGATCACACACTGCACCAAGCAGCAGCTGGAGGGGAAGTGCTGCCTCCCCTGACAGCAAGGCCAGACCATAATGCAACAGGCCACAGGCAGGATCACTCACAGCAAATACTAGAGAGCACCTAGTACAGGAGAGAAACTTCCTGACTGAACACAAGCTGCCCTCCTGTGACAGCCTGAGCCAGGGCCTTGCTGTCAGACCTTCTACATGTCCCACTAAAGGCCTGTGAACTGAGAAGAACCAAGGGGACACTCCCTGGTGTGTCCCCTCCCTTTGGGGACACACCTATGCCCCTACTCTGCTGTGGCTGTGACATTAATAGCTGTGAGAAATGGCTTCTACAGACAGCTGGCTGGTCTAGGGGTGTCCATACCTTCTGCTCTCTGCACAAGCACAGAGTGTTGGGTAAAAAATACCCCATCCCAGCATGGTGGGGTTAGAAGGGATGTCTGGGGATCATCTCATCCAACCTCCCTGCTCCAGCAGCTCACCCAGGACAGGGTGCCCAGGATCACGTCCAGGTGGGTTTGGAACCTCTCCAGAGAAGGAGGCTCCACCACCTTTCTGGGCAGCCAGGGCCAGGCTCTGTCACACTCAAAGGAAAGTTATTTTTCCTTATCTATACAGAAGAGCAGCCAGCATTACAGCAATACATCATTTCCACTTCTGCCTGTCACTTATTTCTAGTCATGTGCAACGGAAAATAGTTACAAGGTGAGAAAAGAGCTGAGGGTGAATGGAGCAGCTCTCAGTGAGCTGAGGTGTCTCTGTGGTAGATCTGCACAAGTGAAGCTGGGCCAGGCTCACAGGCACCCACCTCACACAGCAAATCAGACACCCTGAGAGACCTCAGGGTGGTGACATCATCACCAGCTCTGACACGGGTCCCTACAGCTCAGTGTGTGACTGGTCCAAGCACAGGCTGAAGGAGAAAAAGGGCCATGAACCCCCCACCAAAACTCCAACCAGACTAACATGAGGTTTTATCCACATGCAGAGCCCAAGAGACAGTTCCTCCAGATGAAAAAACCCACCAGCTGAAACCAGCCAGGAGAAGGAGCCATCCCAGCAACTGCTGCCCAAGAGGAACAAGCACACAGAGTATTAACACCAAGGAGAAATGACTGTGAAACGTGCAGGAGCTGGCCAGGGCAGTGACCCTTCTCACCAAGGACACATGGATTCTCTTGAAGCAGTGACCAGGGTAGCCCTGAGGACTCCCCAGTGCTCCTCGAAGCACAGGAGGAGTTCCTCAAAGTGCCTTCTCCAGCCTTGGACTGAAACTGGGCTGCAGAAGTCTAAGTGGACTCAGCATCATGGTGCACAGGTGAGACAGGGAGAGTCAGAAACAAAACTAAGCAGGCAAGAAGAGCTGAGAAAGACAGAAGGTGAGAATCCTTAGAGATGTCTCAGAAAGAAGCAAGTCACAGTAAGATGTGAAGACACCCAGCAGTGCCTGGTTGGGACTAAGTTCCTAGTTAGCTGAATTCTGACCTAGAGGGAAATATGTGGGTGTGGGACAGTTCTCAACTTCTGCTTTGAGAAGACAGTGCCCTCACCCAGCTGCAGAGGAGCATTTCCCTGTGGGCTTGGCATTCACCTCATTTTCCAGGACATGGGAGATGGAAGGAGGTGAAGGGGTCCAAAAGAGACCAATGCTACTCATCTGGAGGAAAATACAGTCACCCCAAGATATCACACCCTAAGATAGCACACTGCTCACAGCTCCAACACCACTGCTCTGTCTCCTCACACTCACCCAGGGTGACATTAAGCTCCTAAGATGAGTCCAGCAGGTAACAAAGAAAACACACAAAATAAATCCTCTATATTCAGCCTATTGTGAGAACTTTTACCCCATTTTTTTCTTTTGGCAGATGTCCTGCTGGTATTTAGTGCTCACTGGTGGAAACCCTCAATGCACTGTCCACACTGCTGAAGAGAAGAAAGCCTGGAGGTTAAAAATGTTCTGAAATTCAGAACTAATGGCTCCACCACAATTTCTCTGCTCCTGCAAAGGGGTCACACAACACCTCTGTCCATAACTGGCAGGCAGGGGGGAAATGGGAAGGTTCCTGCAGCCAACACATGGGGCTGAGACAGATCCTGACTCTGGCCTCAGCTTCCCTAAGAGCTTTTTGGGTGGCCCTCCCAAGCTTTTGATGGCTCTACAAGATTGACCTCTCACTAAGAGGCTAGGAGGCTTAATTCTTTAATGATGCTGAAGTATTCAGACATCTGGAGAGAAGTATTATTCAATTACTGCCCTGCCAAGGGAAAACCTCTCTTCCCTAATCTTAGCTGCAGCTCTGGAGTAATCTTTATTAGTGCACGCATGCTGTGTGATAGCACAAGGAAACATCTACTGCAGAGCACAGGCAGCAGGCAAGAGCAACTGTGGGAACCTTAACTCAGCATTTCCTGACAGGAGTGATTAAAATCTCAAGCTCTGTGTAATATTAACACTTTCTCAGGAGACTGACAGCATGTTTGCCCTATTTACTTCACCAATTCACAGCCTGCACAGTAAGCTGCACATGGTACTATCAGATATCAGATCAATACGGACCCATGGCAAATGAAACCAGTCACAGAAATGTCAGGAGGATCAACTCCTCAGCTCACTTTGTCTTATCCAGCTGTTTTTTAAAAAGGAACACAACTGCACCTTGGTCCAGTCTCCTTCTTGCATTTCTTTTGGGAATCCCACCTGATATTGTGAGGTTGGGTCAGCCTGGACCCTCCTGCCACTGCACTCCTAGAAACACGTAACGTACACGAGACCACAGAGAGCAGCCACTCACAGAGTGAAACCCCAAAGGGCTGCAGGCGTAACAGACACAACCCTAAGCACAAACCAGCCAGGCTACAACCCAAACACTTCTTCAGCTTGCTTTGAAACTGTCCCACGCCCTCCACGCCAGCAGTGCCAAACCCAGTTACTGAGGAAGGGGCCAAAGGAGGTGTCTGCCCCTCAGAGTGGACAGATGGCACATTCTTCCAGCTCTGCCTCTTCCTAGAAAAGATGATTTAGCAAACTGAAAGCAGCAGCTATGCCAAGCCCCTACCTGAACACACAGTGCCAAGGCAAAGCTCTGCAACGCTGCCTTCCCCTGTCACAGCATCAGCTGCAGTGGGAGCTGCCCCTCCACAGCCTGCCCATCACACTTTCTAACCCTGAAATACAACAACAGTGTTTGTGTCCTTGTGTAGGGCTGCATAAGGGAAAAAATAAAGTCAGCACTGAAGAGAAGCAGAAGCAGATTCAGCTCGTTGACTGGGACAGCACAAACCAGCAGGTCCTGGGAGAGCATCTCCCTGCCAAGTGTGCCAGGTCACAGGACTGGCACCCCACCACCTGCACGATGAAGAAAGGCATCACTGAAGATAGAAAACACCCCAAATTATTTCTTGTCACCTGTGAAACAGCATCTCCACAGTAAGAACACCCGTCACCTTTGGCTTGGGCTGAGCCTGAAGGGTGTGAGGAGCCTCTCTCCCACACTTCTGCCCAGAGCTGTGAGGATCCACACCTGCAGTCCATATATTCCTGCTGCTGGAAGCTGAACACTTCCCCATTCTACCCTGCTCAATGCCCCTCTGGCCCAGAAACAGCTCCCATGGAGACTGGTGCCTGAGGAGCTACCTGCAGAGCACAGCTGTCAGTACAGACAGAAGACCCTTGGCTTACCTCAGCCTTCTCAAGGGCTGAAGCTGGTGAGGAAGGATCAAGGAGGTGCTGACACATTTAGACTCATTTCCCCCAGCTGACATGCAAACCCTGGCACACATCCCCTGGGACAAGGGCTGCTCCCTTCCGCCGGGATGGGGGATGTGGGGCAGAGGTGCTGCCAGGCAAGATGCTCCTGGTGCAGGCAGGGGCCCTTCCAAGGCCAAACAGTGCCACACAGTGGCAACAGCCACACTGCTCCTGGAGAAGGAGCTGCAAAGCACCCAGAGATGCAGTGAGGAAGGGGGTAAGAGGCTGTAGCTTCAAGGAGGGAGTCCAGAGCTTCCTAAAGTGCTGCTGTCTTTATCCAGCCCACAGCTGGGGGGCTTTGGCAGGGACACAGATTTAAGGTTTCCTCTTCACCTGGTTGTTTTCAACCCAGACCAGCTCAGTGACATGGTCACAGCACAGCAGCTGTGCCAACAAGTGGAGTGTTCTGGGCTCCTCAGTTCAGGACAGACAAGGAACTGGAGAGAGTCCAGTGGAGGCTACAAAGAGGATGAGGGGCCTGGAGCATCTCTGTGCCTAGGAAAGGCTGAGAGCCTTTGTTGAGCTGAAGAAGAGAAGATAGAGGGGATCTGATCAATGCTCATCAATATCTAAAGGGCAAGACCAAGAGGATGGGGCCAGACTCTTTTCACTGGTGCCCAGCAACAGGACAAGGGCAACAGGCACCAAACGGAACCCAGGAGGTTCTGTCTGAACAGGAGGAAAAATCTTGTTTGGTGTGAGGGTGCCAGAGCCTGGCCCAGGCTGCCCAGAGAGGTTGTGGAGGCTCCTTCTCAAACACACCTGGATGTGATCCTGAGCACCCTGCTCTGAGTGACCCTGCTCTAGCAGGGGGTGTGGACAAGATGATCTCCAGAGGTCCTTTCCAACCTCTATCATCCTGTGATTCTATGATTACACTTCTTATGGTGCAGCCTCTCCACAATCAGAAAGCTTCTGCTTTCAACCAGCCACTATTTCAAAGGGATGAAGAAATCAGGACTCATGGCAATCAGACACACTATCTGCAGAGGCACTGCCAGCAACCTGCACTTCAGAGAGCACAGCCCCTCACTGAGCAGACCAAGGACAAGCTCCAGCAAACTGCACTGCACTATAAATGATGAGACATCACTGCCCCCCTTTGCTGGCTGCTGAAGAGACACCCCTCGTGCCTCAAAAACACTCACAGCATCTCATGTCAAAGTGTCTTCATCAATGATTTATGAAGAGGCTAAAGCTTGGCATGTTCCTTTCAACGATGCTGAGGAAGCAAAGGTCTCTCCAGAAGAGAAGCTGAGGAGAGGGAAAACAACCAAGGGCAGTAACATCTTAAAAATGCTGCAGCGATGTGCCAGAGCTTATCTTTCACAGCTCCAAGGCTTCACCCCAGTTCCACCCAGCTGAAGTCACCAGGAGAAGCTCTGGGCCCCGCAGCATGGGGAGAAGGTCTTCCCAGCTCTGCTCAACTCACATCCTTAACAGCCATTTTAGGACAGGCAGCCCAGAGCTCCCTGGCAAGTCCTCTTGCAAGCCGTGTGTGCCAGAGCAGCGTGAGGATTCCTAGAGGATGAGCTCCCAACCACTGCTGC
Source organism: Brachypteracias leptosomus (assembly GCA_013401335.1). NCBI lineage: Eukaryota > Metazoa > Chordata > Aves > Coraciiformes > Brachypteraciidae > Brachypteracias > Brachypteracias leptosomus. The sequence goes on along the minus strand of VYZX01014168.1, from coordinate 93,864 downwards.
TTTCGCCCACATTCCTCTGCCTGACAAACAGAGTTCACTCAGGCTCCTCTTGCAAGGTACAAAACTGAGCAGAGATACTGGTAGGTAGTTTTTTTATCCTTGCAAAAAAGGCAGGCACTAGTCTGGCCTCTCAGCAGAGCAGGTAACACCTACACTGGGAATTAAAACCATGGTTTTCTCATTTCCAGTGCAAACCTCTGATCATCTGGCAGTGGGACAAGTGACCCACTTCCAGAACAAGCCTCAGAACATTCAGGGTCACTGTTAACCCTGGTCTTCAGCATCTAACCTCATTTTCCACCAGCAGCCTCACCCAAGTTAGAGCCCTCAGCAGAAGATTTTACATCTTCTGTTTGTGCCTCTCCTACTCGGTATCAGCCACGCCAGCTCCTGCTGCCAAGAAAGGGATGGTAACAACATGCCTTAAACATGAGAGGCACGAGGTCACCAGCTCCTCAGCCTGACCCAGGCACAGCTCCCATAGGGGAAGCCAAAACACTGGAAAATTTAGCAACAGGAAAGCAAAACAGATCCAGTGTCATTCCAGTGCATTCCAAACACATGACACCAAAGCCAACTGCTGCCTCCTGGAGTACTCACGTCGCTGGGGCTGAGGTTCCCAAGACCATTGTCCTGCTCAGAATCCCTGCCAGACTCGTGGCCCTGTGATGAACGGGGGTGGGAGGGATGGATCCAGATCTCCAGCCGTGTGGCATCATCTCCAACTTGTCTCAACGTGGACTTCTTGCCCTTCCCTCGGCGGCTGGGGCTCAGATCCAGCACCTGGTGTTTCCTCTGCTCCATCTGCTCAGCCTGGGCAGACAGGACCGACTCAGATCATCCAAGTTGAGGGGAAGTCTATCATTTCACTCAGAGAAATTAGCCCTTTCTCCTGCTTCAGAACCACGACTCATTGTCAGGTCCAGAATTTGTTTTCTGACACTACAGGACCGTGCAGGGGAGAGGTTTTCAACTCCAACCACCCCAGGACAAGCAAAGCCACGTCCAGCCCTAGGAGTGTGTGACAGCCAACGTGCTGTATTTTTGACTTGAGGTGACCCTCTGGGGCACAAAGGGGCTGCAGCCTTTGCTGCCCAGCCCCACAGGCATGGGGCACCTCTGGGATCAGGCAGGGATCATGCTGCAAACCACAGCGACCTACAGCCCTTGCTGAGCTTGGTTGTTTTATATTTCGTGACCCAGAAGCAAAGGATTCAGCTGCCCAAACAACCCCAAAGCAGCCTGAGGAGAGGCAGAAAGTTCTCAAGGCTGCCTCTCTCCTCTGATTCCCGACTTGGAACTTCTTACAAGTAGATAAGTGGTGACTCCAAGTCCCAAAGCCACCATCACCCTCCTCTCTGGATCACAGACAGTCATTGTGGGCAGCTGCAGCACCCCCCAGCCCAGCTCCAGGACTCACCTTGCGTTTGGTCTCCTCAAACAGGCTCATGAGGCTCTCCTTGGCTGTGAGGATGGGGTTGCTGGCAGCCAGGCTCCGCATGTAGTAGTAGACAGCATCCAGCTTCCTCCTCTGCAAAAACAACCAGACTCAAGAGCTGTCACTCACTCTGAGGCATTCAGAGAAAGCTCCCACATACTTCACCTTCCCTGTCCCTGGGAGAGAGATGTGCTGACCAAGACTATGACACACAGGACCTTGAAGTGTCCATCCTTATTCACAGCTACCTTCAACCACCAAGCCCTCTGCCAAGGGTTAGGGAGTGCAGGTGACACCACAGCCTGTGGACTCACTTAATCCAGCCCCAAGGCTTCTACAGAAGCCACCAACCCAGAGGCTCACCCAAAAGAGAGTCTCTCACCATGGTAAAGGGCAAAGGTATAAAAACTGAGTTCCTCATCGTTCAGGAAAGAACTTTTCAGCATTACTAGGAATATGGAACTGACTCCAGGTTGGTTTTACAAAGAGCAGAGGCCCAGGAAAACTGGAGGGTTTGTCACACCCTGCCAGTGGTGGGGTTGGATGCCCCCTCATTCAGCCCCTGGGCTGATCCCCTCAAACCCAAGCAACTTCTCAGCAGCTTTTCTCTCACAGGCTGGCCATTGTAAAAAGGTCCCCCCAGGTCTTTATGCTACCAAGACCCACAGTCATTTAGGGGTTTGCCCACATGCTGCTGGCCTTGCAAACCACCACACAGGGGGAGATATTTGCTGCCCCAAGCTCCACACCAGAAGTCAGAAAGGTCATTCCCAGCTATGTGCTGTTGAACCCTGAAGTTCTGCTTTAACCCAGCATCTCTCAGTGTTGCAAACGGGCAGATCTCTACCAGCCATGTCCCTGCTGATGCCTCCATTATCTGCTGTCACATCTTGAAGTTTTCCCACATGGCTTCAACAAAACAAACCTAAGAAAGTCACGTGTGGGTGTCACTTAGACCAGTGCCCATCAGTGCAATGCAGACATGACAAACAAACAGCATCCTCTTGACAGCGTGGCCTCGAGAGCAAAAATCTCATGCAAAACTTTAAATGCAACCCACTTTTAAAACATTTGCACTCTCACCAGCCCCACAGAACAGTCCCCAAAATGCTGATTGCCTGAGGGAGCAGCGTGTGCCTAACAGAGCTGCCTGAAGCCACAGCAGCTGGAATTCCCCAGCCTTCTTCTTTTTAAAAAGCAACATCTGGGTGCACTGCCCTAAATAATCCCTTTCTCCAGCAGATGGATTCTCACAGCCCCCCAGGAGGCTCTCCCTACACGTGCTACACCCCTGTGTGAGGAGCCTCTTACCGTGTAGATGGCCAGAAGTGCCAGCTGGTTGTAGGGGCGGCCGTTTTTGGGAGCAATCTGCTGAGCCTTCAGGTACCAGCTGAGGGAGGGAAGAAGCAGAGACAAAGTTTAGTGAAAGGCCATCAGGTTGTTAAGGGTGCAGGGCTGGCAGCCCTGCAGGGAACGGGCCCTTTGCACAAGTGCCCTCTGCCTGCAGGAGTGTGCACAGGCAGAGAGCCTGAGCCTGGCATGGAGAGGGCTCAGGGCAAGAGAGAGGGACAGACAGAGCTGCAGAAGATGCTCTTGGCCCAGCCTGAAGATGAGCATTTAGTCAGACTCAGCAAGTCCTGTTCCCTGGGCAGCCCCAGGCACAGAGAGCAGGCTCTTCAGGGAATGTTTTCAGCATGGAGGGGAGAAGACTCCAGAGAGACCTTACTGAGGCCTTTCAGTACTTAAAGGGGCTTGTCAGAAAGATGGGGATGGATTTTTTAGTGGGCCTGTTGGGACAGGACAAGGGGAGATGGTTTTAAATTAAAAGAGGGAGATTTAGACTAGAGAGAAGGAAGAAATTTTGACACTGGGGGTGGTGAGAGCCTGGCCCAGGCTGCCCAGAGAGGTGGTTGATGCTCCATCCCTGGAACCATCCCAGGTGAGGTTGGACAGGGCTCTGAGCAACCTGCTCTGGTTTGAGATGTCCGTGCTCCCTGCAGGGGATTGGACTAGATGAGCTTTAAAGACCCCTTCCCAAACAAATCACTCTATGATTCTATGAACATTTCTCCCTCAGTCCCCTTTTTAGCTCCACGGCAGCTGGGATCAAACCCTCCATGTCCTTTAGCTTGTTCCCCATATTTTCAAGATAATCATCCCAAGAGCAGAGGTATCCATGCAGCAGCAGTCCACCCATCCCTCCATTCTCTCCTCTACCTCCCCTCAATTGTCCTAGGCACTGTCCAGCTTCTATCATGCCACATGGATCCACCAACACTCTTCAGAAACATCATGAACCTGCTGTGTTCTCCCCAGCCTCCCTGAGACATCAGCACACTCCACAACATCCACAGACCCCAAAATCAGTTTTCCCTGTTCCCCAAACCTCTAGAGACTTCACTGAGGCCCCATCCCCTACACTTGCCCCCTCCACCAGTCTTTGCTCCAGAAAAAAACATCAAGAAAGGAAGGAACAAGCACTGGTAAACGACCTAGGTAGAGATGTCCCTACTTGTGTAGGGAGGTTGGACAAGATGACCTCTGGAGGTCCCTTCCAGCCTGAAACATTCTATGATTCTATGAAATCCTGATGCAGTGAGAACATATGGACACACATGGGAACCTCTCCTAGCTGAAAAGCTCCTAAAAAACCACACCAGCCATCCTGCCAGCCTCATAAACCCTCCCTGCACAGCACAACTTCCACACCAGCTGGCTGGAGGACGCCTGGATCTGCTGGAATGGCAAAACAGTTTAGGCTACACCTTTCAGCTTCAAGGGCTGCAATAAGAGGTGTGGAAAGACTTCTTTGGCTAGAGGCAAGTCTAAGCATGAAGAGGCAGCCATCCCCTGCAGGCAGAGGAGAGCTGAGGTGCAGACAGTACCTGCGAGCCTTCCCGTAGTTGGCGGTGTCGTTGGCTTGTTCCCGGTACCGGCAAATGTCCCCTTGGCAGATCATGCACCTCTGGGCACTGATCAGGGCATACTTCACCTGCAGAGAGACAACCAGCACATCACAGAGAGCCAGGGAGCACACAGGGAATGTAGAGAACTCGGAGGAGGTCGCTGACACCTCTCAGAAGGGCAGCAGGATGGAATGACAAAGCTCCATGGCACTGGGTCAGCGTTTGTAGGGACGAGCCAACCCCCTCAACACCTCCCCTCTTACAACAATGTCCCATCTGTCTCCAGAAGGGAGTTGTGCAGCCCGTGACCAATTTGAGGACAGCTGGCAGACAGGCACATCTCTCTGGGAATGGAGCTGGACTACAAGCTCCTTTCCCAGCTGTCCCTCACAGCTCAGGGCGATAGGCTGCCAAGCAACAGGGAGGCAGCACAACCATCAACTTCCCCTGCTCATTATCCCAGATCCCACAGACAGAAATAAGAGATGGTCACTAAGGGTGCACCACCAGGGCACCCCTTTGGACCCTTCTTTCTCTTTATTAGTCCTGGTCCTAGAACTAGTGCAAAAATAAAGTTGTTCTTTGTGAAGGAAGCTAAGAATGCACCAGAGATGGTCCAACAAGTTCTCCAGCAGCTGAGAAAGATTCCCTGCAAACACTGACACCTGAGGAGAGCACAGCTGCCCACCTCCTGTCAGGGGCAGCCCAGAGCTCAGCAGATTACCAGAAGACTCTCCAGGAGGAAGCCAACCTACCATCTTCCTCAGGGGCTTGCTGCGGATGGCCATCCCGTCCATGTAGTCCTCCAGCTTGAACTGGTAGGACACCTGCAGCTTCTGGAGCAGGCCATCAAAGAAAGAAGTGCCCTGCAAAACACACACACGCTCAGATGTGATCTTTCTGAGGATCATCACACCATCCCTGCCACGTGCAAGAAAGAAGGTCCCTCTCCTTGAGGTTTGAGGTTGGGGAATCTCCAGACTCTGGAGCTTTCAAGACTGAGCTGGACAAAAATCAAGCCTGACCTAATCCAGTGTTTGAGGAGTTCTGCTTTGAGCAGGAGGTTGGACTAAAGATCTCCCGCAGTCCCTTCCCACCAACCTAATTCTATAAAACACCTCCTCGCAGATCTGCCAGCTACAGAGAGCAAACAGAATGTACCAGAATGACTTTTAAGCAAATTTGATAAAGATAAAATCATAGAATTGTTTGGGTTGGAAGAGACCTTTCAGTTCATCAAGTCCAAATGTTAACCCAGCACTGCCAGGTCACCACTAACCCATGTCCCTCAGCAGCACATCTCCAGGGCTTTGAAACCCCTCCAGGGATGGGGACTCCACCACTGCCCTGGGCAGCCTGGGCCAGCCCTTCACAACCCTTTTGGGGAAAAAATTTATCCTAATTTCCTAGGGCACAAATACCTCCAGGAAAGCTTCTGCTTATTTCTGTTCCAGGGCCTTCATTTCATTTTAACTTAAACCAATTTCTAATTAACATAAAACACACCAAGACAAGCCTGGTTTAAATGATAATAAACATCCACCTGGCCCTACACCTGCCACACTAAACCCTAATCTGTCTGAGCACTCTCCTTGCTGGAGGGTGGCCTAATTGGATCAGGAAGGTTAGCTGCCCAGTTACACCATCCCATGCTAAACACCCACCAGTCTCACCCAAAGCTTTAGTGGATTTGGGGGATGTTTTTCCTCTTGTTACCTCATCTAGAAGCTGGAGCAGCTTGTTCCGGATCTCGTGGGCATTTTCCCCCTGGGGATCCTTGAGGAGCTGTCGGAATTTCTCGATCACTTGGTAAAAGGCATTCTTCCACAGCAGCTGGTCCACGTTCTGGGTGTCTGAGAACTCAATATCCATCAGGATGCACCGTTCATAGAGCTGCAGCATCTCCACCCTACAGGGAAACACCATCAGGGGTCAATACAACAGCAGCAGCTACAGTTGTGCCCCTGGGAACAGCAAGGGGCAAGTGTCTCCTGGTGCTGACACAGAGAAAACATTCCCTGACAGGTTCTGCTCCTTCTGAGCAGAAAGTCTGGATACCATGGGCCAGGAGCAAACACACAAAGAAAAGAGAGTGAGAGAGACCTTGCCATTAAAATGATCCCCACTCAATCCCACCCAGCTGAAATACACAACAGGAACAGGGACTCCCTAAAAAATGAAGGAGAGTTGAGAACATCCCACCACAAGGAAATAAAGCCCCAGAAATTGTGTTCCCACTGCCAGCTTGCCTGGATGCTGGAGCAGAATTCCCCNCCCCCCCCCCCCCCAAAGTTAATAAAATAATTGCAGAGCTGTTTCTAACCTGCAACATGTGGGGCAAGTTTAGGGTGAAGGGGATCCTCAGCTCTTACTGCCTTGGCAGCCTTATCCCTTCTAACACCTTCAGCCCTACAGAAACCAGCCCAACAGTGGGGATGGCAAAGCCTGGAAGAGCCTGACAGGGTAAGAGGAGAACACTGGTGGGTTCCTGTGCAAAGCAGAGCATGGATCTGCTGCCCTGCCCCACACAGTCCCCAGACCCTGCACACAGATGCCTGGACAGCACAAACAGCCAGAGAATTAAGATGTTGCTGCAGATGGATGTTTGATAGGCAGCACTTGCACCCAGGAGCCCCAGCACAGCCCCACAGCCAGGCTGGCAGAACTCATACGTGGGCAGGAGACACACCAGGAGGGGGGGATGCTGCTGGCAGGGACAGGACCAACAGTGCCCATGTGCCCAGGGCAGGGTGGGCTTCACACAGGCACTGCACAGTCTGTTCTCTCCCTCCAGACAACAGCTTTGAGTGACTTTGACACCTCCAGGAACACCTGAAACCTCCAGTGCTGCTTCAAGCACAAACATAGCCCACCCTGTGGTCTCTAGCACAAGTCCCCAAAACACAAGACAAGCCCTGAAATGAGCTCCCCTCCTGGATTTGCTGCCAGTCAGCTCTGAAAATGCCTCCAGAGAAGCCCAGGAGATGCAGAGATCTCAAGTAAATATGAAAGATGCCAAGTAGAAACCTGCTACAGCCACGTTAGGTACCCTCCAGAGCACCAGTGTCACTTCCCTCTCACCAGCTGGTGTCACCAGCCTACTCCCACTGGACTGCCACATGTCACAGCATCGAGTGGTGCCAAGAGCAAAACTTCCCAGCCCTTGGAAGGTGCTGTCACTGTCACACAGCATCAGGAGCACACGTAGTACTTTGCAAGCACAAGTCAAGGGTCATCACCCCAAAGCCCACAAGGCAAATCAAACAGAGGATAACCAAGGACAGGTAAGAAAGCAGAAGTCTGCCAGCAAATACTGAAAGCATTTGAGAGCCCTGGGACCAAGATAGATCAGCTCCAGTGAGAGCAAGAACCCCAGAGCCACAGGGGGTGCTTGTCCTGCTCCTCCATGTCCCTGTGACACAGACAAGACATTCCACAGGCACAAGAAGCCACGACTTAGGTCCCAGCCCAGGTAAATGCTATCTTCACCCACAGCTTCCTTCTGATACCCACACACCACTGGCATGTGACAAATGGACCCAGCACATCAACAGTGAGAGAGCCACTGCCCCATCTCCCAGTCTCCAAGACACTGACAGCCCCAGCACACCAGGAGACATTATTCTCCAGTAGTTCATAGAATCATTATGGTTGGAAAGGACCTCCAGGACCATCAAGTCCAACCTTCATCCCAACATCTCCCTGACCACCAGACCATAGCCTCAAGTGCCACATCTACTCGTTTTTTAAACCCCTCCAGGGATGGTGACTCCACCACCTCCCTGGGCAGCCTGTTCCAGTGCCTAACCACTCTCAGGAAAGAATTTCTTCTTAATATCCAATCTAAACCTCCCCTGTTGCAACTTGAGGCTATTTCATCTCGTCCTATCATCAGTAATTTGGGAGAAGAGACCAACACCAGCCTCACCACAACCTCCTTTAAGGCAGCTGTAGAGAGCAATGAGGTCTCCTCTCAGTCTCCTCTTCTCTAAACAACCCCAGTTTCCCCAGTTCCCCCCTGAAACATCTGGGTCACAGAATCACAGAACATTGGAGGTTGAAAGGGACCTCGAAAGATCATCTAGTCCAACCCCCCTGCCAGAGCAGGGTCACCCCCCCTCTACAGCACAGCCACACACCTCAGCTGGGCCATCTTCTCCAGCCCCTCCGGGCTGATGCGGTCTCTGGACAGCAGGTTGCTGAGCTGCTGCTCCTGGTTCCCGGCCTCACGGAGGAGTTTGCTGAGCTCCTGCTGCTGCATGTTCCTCATCTGCTGCTCCATCTCGGGGCTCAGAGGAGTCGGGGGGAGGGGGCCACACATGTACTGCCCGGGCTGGCCGGGGTACCCCGGGTAATAGGCTCCTGGGTACACCCCATTGCTTGGACCCATGGGATACTGCAGGGAGTACCCCCCGTAGGGGTACTGGGGGCCTTGTCCAGAGCCCCGAGGGTAATAATAGGGGTTGTCAGAGTTTTGGAACTTATAGTAGGAGGTCTGTGCCTGGCGGGCTTCCCCCCAGGAGGTGGGGCTCACTTCATCGTCCGTGTCTAGGAAGTGGAGCTGAGCAGTCTGGTTCTTCAGGGCAGGTTTTTGGTCCGGGTTATTTGGGTCCCACAGCCTGCGGGCGGTGCCCCCTCGGCCCCTGCTGCGGGGGCCTTTGGCCCCAGCCCCCCCGAGCAGGAGCCTGGGCCCGGGGTGGGTGGGCTCAGAGCCCGCGGTGCTGGCAGAGAGGTCGGTGTTGGCGGGCAGGAACAGGATCCCACGGCCCCTCCCCTGGGGCTCTCTGCTCCGGCTCCTCGCCTCCGAAGCCTCTGAGTCATTGCTGTTAACAAACGCCTTCAGGGGCTTTTTTTTCTCTGTATCTGCCAGACTGATATCCCTGCTCATGGTCTTGCTGTCAAACGTGACTCGAAAGGGTCCCTTCACCTCCCTCCCGTTGCTGCTCCACTCACTCTCACTCCTAGAAGCTCGACCCTGCTCTGAGTGCCTCTTTTTGTCCAAATTCCTGCTGGAGCTGTACGCTTCTGCCTCATCAATCCTGTCCTCATCCAAGGAGTCCGTGGAGGACGCCGAGAGCTGCTTCCTGGGGCGCAGCCTTTCCCTGGCACGCTCCTGCCTCCTCTCCACCCCATCCACCAGTGGAGCCCCATCTATACTGGTGCTGCTCCCAGCAGAGCTGGTGCTGCAGGTGCGGTACCGGCTGCGCCGCTTGTCGGAGCGGGAGTAGCGCTTGGTGGGGCCCAGCTTCCCCTGCAGCCCCTCTGCCTTCGGCCTCCGCGCCCTCTCCCCTCGCTCTGCCTGCCGCCCCTTCTCTCCCCTCGAGGTTCTCACCCCCTCCCCAGCCTGGCCCCCCTCTCTCTCCTCCTTGCTTGGTTTGGGTCTCCTGTTGTTGTCTTTTCCAGCACCTTTCTCAGTCTCTTCATCCCTCTCGACTCTCAGCTGCTCCATCCTGCTGGCGAGCTCCTCGGTGGCTGATCGCGGGGATGGGTCTTTAGGAGCTGAGTGCAGGCGTTTCCCAGGCTGGTAGATCTGCTGGTCTGGCTTCTTGGTTCTCCTGGGGGCCTTGGGACACCACTCATCTGCAGGGGGCTGCTTGGACAAGTTCTCCTGGCTCTGAACACCACCTTTAGTCTCTGTCTCTCTGTTCTCCTGCGAGGGACCGTTCTGCTTAGGGCCATCACCTCTGCTGAAATCCTCCATGACTGGAGTGCCTCCTCCTGAAGAGCCCTTGTCCCCGGCACTCTCCTCCTTGTCCCTGGCACTCTCCTCCTTGTCCTCCTCAGCTTGAGTCCCCTCCTTGTCTGATGCCTCTGGCTTTGGGGGCACAGGTTTGCTCCTCAGCCGGGAGAGGCCAGGCTTGTAAATCTCCAGGTCTGGGCGCCTGTTGTCCTTGCGATGTCGGGGCTCCTTCACTTCCTTCACGTTTTCTAGGGAAAAATAAACAGAAGAAAGTTACTCCCACCACAAACCAGCCAGGGACAGAAAAAGATTGTGACAAATTCTCACATGAATATTAAGTAATGTGAGCAGGCCCAAGAGAACAGATCTGAAAATCTACGTCAAGGTTTAGAGGAAATCCCAGAGTAAGAGTAGAAAATGAGAAAGTGCAACAAAGCTGAAGAGATCTCTGGCCTGAGCCACTTCCCAAACGCATCCTGCAACAGGTTTTGCCTCAAAGCACCAACCCAGAAAGAAACAGAGAAGGCACAAAGCAAGGCTTAACCACACACAAGCAAGAACCGCACAAAAAGTTTTAGTGTTGGAGGTTTCAGCAGCAGCTGCTGGTGTTGGAGCCTTTCTGTCTACAGGTGCTGCCCCCTCCAACGGCCCCTGCTCCACCAACTGATCGTTTGGAGTCAAAGATACATTTTCCCCCTTGCTGACAACTCAGTAACGCTTTTATCCTCCTCTCTGTAACTGTATCTACACAGTTAGAGAACAAAGCCCGGACAACGCATAATTAAACGGTCTACCAACGCCCGGCTGCTACGCGCCCCATTTCTTCAACTTTTTCCTCCCATCAGTAACTTCCACCGAACTCCAGCCACGGGAAACCCACCGCTACCGAGGGCCGGGCCCCAGAGGCGGCAAGGGAGGTCCCCCCGGGGGCAGGGACCGACCTGAGCCCGGGGCAGAGCCGCGCCGGCTGCCGTTACCGCCCCGCAGCCTCCCAACGGCCACAGGTCGGCGGTTGTTTGTTCTCAGCCCAGCGACAACCGTGCCCGGAGCGATGCGGGCCCTGCCCCGGCCCCTACCCCAGCCCGAGCCNGGGGGGGGGGGGGGGGGGGGGGGGGGGGGGAAGAAAAGCCCAAAGTGGCAACTCCCGGCTCACCACCGCCCCTCCCGCTCCCTGCCGCCCCCTTACCTCCCCCGCCGCCGGCCGCGGCCCGGGCCTGCGCCGCCACCATGTCCCGCAGCTCGGCGGCCGAGACGCGGACGCGCTCCAGCCCCTCCGCCATCTTCCCTCCGCCGGGAGGGGCGGGGCGGGCGGACGGCGGCCGCGCAGGGACAAACAACGTCGGCTGCGCGCATGCGCCTTGGCCCCGCAGCGGCGGGGGCGGAGCAAGATGGCGGGTCCAGGGCGCCCGGGTCTGGCCGAGGTGCGGGTTGCGGAGCGGCGGCTGCACGGCCGGTTGCACCGCACACCAGTGCTCACCTGCGAGGGCCTGGACCGGCTGGCCGGCCGGCGGCTGCTCTTCAAGTGCGAGCTCTTCCAGAGAACCGGCTCCTTCAAGGTGCGCGGCGGTGGCGGCGGCGCGGTCCCCGGGCACCCACCGGGCAACCCCCGGGCACCGGCACCACCGCGCTCTCCTTCCAGATCCGGGGGGCCCTTAACGCTGTCAGGAGCCTGGTGGAGGAAGGCGAACGCGGTGGAACGGAGCTGCCCCGGGCCGTGGTGACACACAGCAGCGGGAACCACGGGCAGGCGCTGGCCTGCGCTGCCCGGGCTGAAGGTAACCGGGCTCCGGAGTGCCCAGCACAGGGCATGGGGCAGCTCCGGGCACCCCTGGAGAGAAGCAGGGGTGTCCCCCCTCCTGTCCTAGGCATTTGATTTGCCTCCTCTTTGGTCACCCAGGGATTCCTGCCTACATCGTGGTGCCCCGCACAGCTCCGCAGTGTAAGCAAGATGCCATCCGTGCCTACGGTGCCACGCTGGTGCCCTGTGAGCCCAGTGATGAGGTAAAGCACAAGAGACACAGGCCAGGGATGGGGCTTGGCCAGACTGGAGGTGACCATCTGCACTTTCCCTTAGTCCAGAGCCGAGACAGCATCTCGTGTAGTCCAGGAGACAGGAGGAGTCATGGTGCACTCCAACCAGGAGCCGGCGGTGATCGCAGGGCAAGGCACCATTGCTCTGGAGGTGCTGGAGCAGGTGAGGGAAGCTCAGCCAGCCCAGGGCTCTGCTCCTCGTAGGGGCACTTGAGGTGCCAGAAGCATTCACACCTCCTTTCTGCACAGGCACCCCAGGTCAATGCAGTGGTGGTTCCTGTCGGAGGTGGAGGGATGATTGCAGGGATAGCAGTTGCCATCAAGGTAGGCAACAGCTCCTCTCTGGGAAGGGCAGGACTCCCAGGGCAGGCAGCAGCTTTTCTCTTTAGAAACAGAGAAATGTGAGAATCCCTGAGAGCCTGGGGGTCTGCCTGGCAGCAGCAAGGCCTCCTTGGCCCCCCAACAGCAGACACACACACACTGGCTTCAGCTGAGTGGCTCCTCCTGCTCTCCACAGGCTTTGAGACCAGATGTGAAGGTGTTTGCTGCCGAGCCCCTCAATGCAGATGACTGTTACCAGTCCAAGCTAAGGGGAGAACTGACCCCCAACCCTCACCCACCAGAGACCATCGCAGATGCTGTCAAGACCAGCATCGGACCAACCACGTGGCCCATCATCAGGGATTTGGTTGATGAGGTCCTGACAGTCTCAGAGGAAGAGATCAAGGTGAATGCTCCTGACTCCCTTCCCACAGCACTGCCTCCATCCCCTCTGCCCCTCCAGCCTCACCCTTACACGCTCCCAGAGCAGCACAACCCCCGTGCACCACCAGAGCTGCACAACACCCACGCTGGCTGCAGCTGGAAGGGGCAGGGGAAGCTCTGCTCTCCCTTCCCAGAGCACTGCAGAGAGATGAGCACCCCCAGTGCCCTCAGCAGCCCCAGGGCAGCCAGTACGTGCTGCTGGGACCACAGCTGCTCTGTCCCTCTGTCCTGACAGCTGCTCTGTCCCGACAGCGAGCCACGCGGCTGGTGTGGGAAAGGATGAAGCTGCTGATTGAGCCAACAGCGGGCGTGGGAGTGGCGGCCGTGCTCTCGGAGAGGTTCCAGACAGTCCCCAGGGATGTGGAGAACGTTTGCATCGTGCTGTGTGGGGGAAATGTGGACCTGAGCTCCCTGACCTGGCTCACAGACCTCCCTGGGAAAGCGGAATGAGAAGGGAACGGTGTCTGCAGCAACAGAAACCTCATTCTGAGTCTGTACAGTCCGTTTGTGCACCACTAAACACAGATAAACAACCCCAAAACGTTTGGAAGTTTTTGTGGAGGGTCTCTAAAGCCCTAAGTCACTTGGTTCCACAGTGAAAGGTTGCTACTGGGGGGGCTGGAAACAAAGCCCTGCCTGTTCTCCCCTCCCCACCTGCCCTGCTCTGGCACATGCCTGCAGTCAGCTGTGCTCAGTCGCTCTCCCCAGCTGCTACTTCACTTTTCTTTCTCAGCATCACAGTAACTTCCAGCAAACCCTGTCCTTGATAGAGCACAAACCCTCCACACACAAAGAAAACAGCCCCAGGGGGCTTCACCAGCCAAGGGTCTCCCCACTCTCCACCACCAAGACACAGACGCTTGGATTGTTTTGAAAACATTTTTCCATTAAAATAAATATCTGTAACTGGTACCTGAGCAGCAGCTGCCCCTGTACAGACCCCAGCAGTAACATGTCCAGGACATCAGTGCTGAGAACAGCACGTGGGGGACTCACTCCATGTCCCCCTCCTCTGTTGGGGGCTTGCTCTCACTCCTCACCCACGGCAGCGGCTCCGGCACGTGGGGGTCGTACATCCACTTGGGGAACACCCTCTTGTAGAGGTTCAGCAGCACCGTGTCCTGGGACTTCAGCTGCCCATCGAAGTGGCACTTCATGTGACCATGGGTCCCTAGGCAGAGCATAAGAGGTCGTTAGCTGTCTGTCCTGCCCAGGAGGACCACGTCCTGCCCGGCACTGCAGAGATAACACCCAATCAAACTTACCCAGTGGCTCCTTGATGTGTCCTCTCCGACCCCACTTTGTCCTCAGCTCCACTGGCTTGAACCACATCACATCCTCTGGAGATGGGAGACGTGAAAGGCAGGTAAGAAATTGGCTTTGTTGCATGAACACATTCAGTTTTGGGTCCCTCACTCAAAGAAGGACATTGAGGGGCTGGAGTGTGTCCAGAGAAGGGCAATGAAGCTGGGGAAGGGTCTAGAACACAAGTCTGGTGAGGAGCAGCTGAGGGACCTGGGGGTGTTGAGCCTGTAAAAAGGAGGCTCAGGGGAGACCTCACTCTTGACAACTCCCTGAAAGGAAGTTGGAGCCAGGTGGGGTCGAGCTCTTCTCCCAAGGAACAAGCAATAGGACAAGAGCAAGCAGCCTCCAGTTGCACCAGGGGAGGTTCAGGTTGAATATTAGGAAAAATGCCTTCCCCAAAAGGGTCGTGAAGGGCCGGCCCTGACTGCCCAGGGCAGTGGTGGAGTCCCCATTCCTGGAGGGGTTTCAAAGCCCTGTAGATGTGGTGCTGAGGGACATGGGTTAGTGGTGCCCTGGCAGTGCTGGGGGAATGGCTGAACTTGATGATCTTAAAAGTCTTTTCCAACCCAAACCATTCTATAATTCTCTAGCACAACCACTTCCACAGAGGATTTCTGCTCCCACATCCCCTCTTCCCCCGCCCAGAGACAACCCACACCTCTGCTGAAGAACATGTATCGCACCACGGCCGTCCTGGTGAAGATCTTGAAAGGGTGGCCACTGAGCACCAGCCGCTTCACCACGATTCTGTCGGGGTCCACAGAAAGCAGAGAACCCGTGGCAATGAGGTCGTGCATTCCTGCAAGGCACAGTCATTTACCACACCACAGAAGGGGCCTCCATCACCTCCTTCCCCACCACCTCCTCAGCACTTACCAACTTACCATTACTCCTCTGTTTAAAAAGCAGCACAGAAGCAGGAGGGAACGTGATGGGAGCATAAACAGTCACCACCAGGGCAGCATCTGGGCGCAGGAAACGCTCCAGCTTGTGCTTATCAGCTAGGACAGAACAGCAATGATCCAAGTTCAGCCCCCAGAGCTCTGGGAAAGCCCAGGGAGCTCGTTCTTCCCTGGCAAACAGGGTCTGTGCTTTAGAAAATGAGGGACTAACACCCTTCCTCAGCTTGCACAGAGTATCTGGCAGTGAAGGTGATTCTCAGAGCTACTAGATGACTGCATGGAGCCTTTCACCACTTTGCCTGGACCAGTGAGCCACCCTGCCCAGGCCTTTCCACTCCCCACCATTCATTGCTTCCCCTGGAAGCCTCAGAGCCTAGGAATGTGTCTTCAGAAGAGTCCTTCAGCCAGGTTCAGACACCACGGCTAAGACATCACAGGCTTCCTGCCCTAGAAAGCTCATCCCCATCTCCTGGCATGCTCGTGCCCACCCCACCAGCCCCTCACAGACCTGAGGTGTGCTGGGAGAAGAGGGGGGATGCTCGGAAGCGCCTGAACCCACAGTGGAAGATCAGCTCCTCCTTTGCCTTCACGGGGTCGCTGTTGCTCGGGTGCCGGCGCACCAGGAAATTCAGCACAGACATCTGCAAGAGAGGGAGCACAGGGAGGGGCTGAGAGCAGGGATGGGAGAGCAGAGAGCAACAGGACATTACAGCAGAGACAAACGCCCTTCACAAGGGCTTCCCAGGGGCTGGGATGGGTGCAGAGAAGGGCAACGAGGCTGGTGAGAGGTCTAGAAAACATCCCTTATGAAGAGCGACTGAGGGAGCTGGGGTTGTTTAGTCTAGAGAAAAGACTTGAGAGGCGACCTTAGTGCTCTCTACCTTAAAGGAGGTTGTGGTGAGGCTGGGGTTGGTCTCTTCTCCCAAGTTACTAATGACAGGACAAGAGAAATGGCCTCAAGTTGCACCAGGGGAGGTTTGGATTGGACATTAGGAAGAAATTCTTTACTGACAGAGTGGTCAGGCACTGGAAGAGGCTGCCCAGGGAGGGGGTGGAGTCACCATCCCTGGAGGGGTTTAAAAAATGAGTAGAGGTAGCATTTGAGGCTATGGTCTAGTGCAGCCCCCCAAGGGCACCAGAACAGGAGCTGCACACCTAGGAGGTATCAGCAGGGCCAAGCTTAGTCACCTTTTGTTCATGGGGAAGCAGCGAGAACAGGACCAGGGGCTTCCCTTCTCTGAAGCTCTCCATGACAGAGACAGGGACATTGCAGACATGAAGGGTAACATACCAGCCAACCTGCCAAGAGAGGAGTGCTTGTGAATACTTCTCTCAGCAGAAAAGAGTCAGAAGTAACACATGCCTGGGTTAGAGAGGAAATTCAGGAGAACAGTATCATCTAAACTCACGGCTCCATGCTAAGAACCAGCTGGCTGAAAGCACCCAGGCACCTGGACCAGGCTGCCCAGGGAGGTGGTGGAGTCACCAACCCTGGAGGGGTTCAACAAACAAGTAGATGTAATGCTTCAAGACATGGTCTGGGGGTCAGGGAGATGTTGGACAAAGGTTGGACTTGATCCTAGAGGTCCTTTCCAACCTAAATGATTCTATGATCTCCTCCCTATGAGCAGCAAGGGAACAGAGCAGAGGAAGGTCAGAACAAAGGGAGCTACCAAGGCGCCTTCGGTCTCCTCCTTCTCTATCTGCCTGAAGAGATGCTTCCTGGTTCTGGAGAAGTCCTGGAACTGGAAAATCCTGGCATAATCCCTTGGGAGATTCTCTTTGGGGTCCCATGGAGAAGTCCTGAAGCTCTTCAGCCCCCTGTACTTCTGGAACCTAGAGAACAGGTAAAAGGAAAGACAAACTACTTCAGCAATCGAGGCCCACAGGGACTCATCCCTTCAGAGAGGGCAAAGGGAGCAGAGCAAATGTTATCCCTTAAAGATCTTAGTGCAGAGAGAGCTGGAAACAGCCCCAAACAACCTGCCCTCGCATCAGGACTCTGCCATCCTCCTCCCTCTCCCACATCCCTGCTGCAGGGAGCTGCCCAGGCCCCCCTACTGCTTTCCCCTGGAAGCCTCAGAGCCTAGGAATGTGTCTTCAGAAGAGTCCTTCAGCCAGGTTCAGACACCACGGCTAAGACATCACAGGCTTCCTGCAGAACTGCTCAGAAAAGCACCTTCCAGCTCCTCTCCCAGCACAGATTGTTTCTTACCGGACCCTGGCAGGTACATCCCGTGGTGTGTCCACCTCATCTGGGAACATCTCATCCATTCTCTCCTGTTTGTATCTCTCCAGCATCTGCTCATCCTCCTCCACCTTCTCGTCGTACCGGTCGTCCCGCAGGCACTCGGACACAGTCATGGTCTCACACTCCTCCCCTGCAGGCTCCTCCTCCTCCTCCTCCTCCTCACTGCTTTCCCCCTCCTGACACAGAGGACAGCACAGAGAACCTGAGCACAGGCCCTGCTGACGTCCAGGCAGAGCTGCAAACCTTGCCTGGACTCACACCCTGTGACCCCAGCTACACCAGCCCCTCATTTCAGTACCCAACAGGCCAAAGAAGCAACGTGGGACACTTAACAATGGGAATCCAGGCAAGTCCTGGCTCATGTGCCCTTGTGTGGAGCAAGCTGCAAGGACAGGATTGTCCCAGAACACACAATAACAGCCTGGAGATCAAGTGCAGCTCGTGGAGGTACCTGGGAAACTGCCTCTTCCATCATGTCGTCATCAATGTCATAATCTTCATCATCACCATCATCTTTCTCACTGCCTTCTTCTCCATCATCCACAATCCAGGCAGCCTGGTACTTGGAGGTGCCTTTGGGGACCTTCACCACCCTCCTGTTTGCCTTCAGAGAAGCTGTGGGATTCCCACCAATGGTTAACACAGGAACAATTCTCCTTTCCCTCAGCAACATCGACACCAGGACAGCCAAGATCAGCTCTAGGCCAGGGACTAAGAATGGAAGCCTTGGGCTCCCAGTGATCATATTTTTTCACAGCCACCCTCAGCCACCTTGGTGACAGAGGGTTTCTAACAAACAGGGACAAGGAAAAGCTCCAGAAGTGTTGCTGCTACTCACCCTCTGCTTCTTGCAGCTCTTCTTCAGTTGGCCACGTCTGCTCCCCTTCCATAGGATCAGGAACCACCTCTGACTGCAAAGACTCCTGCTTGCTTGGATCTGCCTTCATCAAGACCTTTACATCTTCCTCCATCTCTTCGGTACCATTCGCAGAGTCATCCTGAAGGGCAAGAGCAGAGTTCCCAGCTGAGAACACACCCAGCTCAAGCTGGTGCTCAGTCAGAAGTGAAAATCCTTCAGTGTATCACTCGCTGAGTCACACTGAAATGTTTGTTCACCCCACCACTAAACCATGTCCCCCAGCACCACATCCAGATGATTTTTAAACACATTCAGGGATGGGGACTCAACCCTCTCCCTGGGGAGCCCATTCTAGTGCTTGACAACCCTTTCTGTAAAGAAGTTTTTCCTGATATCCAACCCAAACCTCCCCTGGTGCAGCTTGAGGCCATTTCCTCTTGTCCTGTCGCTTGTCACCAGTGAGACCAACCCCACCCTGGCTGCAACCTCCTTTCAGGTATTTGTAGAGCACAATAAGGTCTCCCCTCAGCCTCCTCTTCCCCAGACTGAACAGCCCCAACTCCTTCAGTCACTCCTCATCGGGCATGTTCTCCAAAACCTTCACAGAATCAGTGTTAGGGATTGGAAGGGACCTCAAAAGATCATCTAGTTCAACCTCTCTGTCAGAGCAGGTCACACAGGAACACATCCAGGTGGGTTTTAAACACCTCCAGAGAAGGAGACTCCACAACCTCCCTGGGCAGCCTGTTCCAGTGTCTGTCACCCTCACTGGGAAGAAGTTTCTTCTCATATTTAAGTGGAACCTCCTCTGTTCCAGCTTACACCCATTGCCCCTTGTCCTATCACTGGATGCCATTAAGAGCCTGAATCCACCAGCCTTGTTGCCCTTCTTTGAACCTCCTCCAGCACCTCATTCTTTCTATACTGAGGTGCCCCAAAACTGAACACAGCACTTGAGGAGCCCCAAAACTGAACACAGCACTTGAGGAGCCCCCCACACCCCTGTACCTCCATGTCCTGACTCCTCTTCTGTCCTTGACCCACCCAGGGGTTCAAGGAGAGCGGGTCTGGGGGGGCATCCACCTGGCTCAGCTGGAAGTCTCCGTGCCCCACGATGTGCACCAGGCTGTTGACATCGAGGGGCTGCCCCCGGACAAAGCCAGAGACCTTCAGGGTGCCCACCAGGGGACTCTGCTGGCCCGGCACGAACTCGGCAGCCCAGGCCAGGAGGTGTGGTCGCCGCTCCCGCAGGGCGAGGTGGCGTTGCCGCTGGGTGGCCAAGTGCCTGAGCAGCAGGGAGGACTCTTGCTCCGTGCTCAGGGGGAAGAGCTTGGCCTCGGGAAACCACTTCTCGATGGCTTTGGAAAGTTTCCTCCTCACATCTATCCGCTTCTTGAGGGGCAGGTCGGTGCCACCAGGGACAGCGAGAGCTACAAAGAGAGTTCAGGGGAAGATCTCAACCTTCTTATACCCCTTTTACCAAATATTGGTTAAAACTAAGATATCACAACCCAAATAACCAAATAGGTTCACATCACAAGGTGCTAAGGAATTTTCACACATTCAAAAGAACACTCAGGACAAAAAAAAAAAATCTGTCTTCAGAGGTAAAATTTTGAGATTAAATGAGATGTTAGAGATAAGAGCCCAGGAATTAAACTTAGCAAAAAAGTGTCTGAATCCCTTTGCTCAGCACACCCAGAGAACCAGAACAGAACTGAAAGCACCATGCACCCAGGGGCATTTATCCCATTTACACCCCATTTATCATTGAATCATAGAATTGTCAGGGTTGGAAGGGACCTTAAATATCATCTCATTCCAACCCCTCTGCCATGGCAGGGACACCTCCCCCTAGAGCAGTTGCTCACAGCCCCAGCCAGCCCGGCCTTCAAAATGTCCAGGGATGGGGCTTCCCGCACCTCTCCGGGCAACCTGGGCCAGTGTCTCACCACCCTCATGGGGAAGAACTTCTTCCTAATGTCTCATCTCAATCTCCCCACCTCTAGGTTTGAGCCATTCCCCCCAGTCCTACCACTGCCCGACAGCCTCAAAAGTCCCTCCCCAACTTTCTTGTAGCCCCCTTAAGATACTGAAAGGCCACAAAAAGGTCTCCTCAAAGCCTTCTCCAGACTGAACAACCCCAGCTCTCTCAGCCTGTCTTTGTCCTCAACCTCTACCCTCCTAGAAGCCCCTGATGTTTCCCACCTGCTCACCATAAGTGGGGAGCCCCTGTGCGAAAAGGCAGGAGAGGCAGTGCTCCCCTGCACTGTCCCAGCCATCTGCAGCATCCAGAATGAACAGGAGGGAGTCAGCAACCTTGGCGAGGTCCAGGACAGCGTGCAGGTCCCCTGTCCACAGAACACCCCTGTTACTGAGGCTGCCAGGGGTGCAGAGCCAAGCCCCACACCACCAGCAGCCCCTCCTCACCTGCCTGGGCTGGCACAAAGCGCCAGCGCTGCTTGAGCCGGGGGCAGAGGAGTGCAAAGCCACCAGCTCTCCCCTCCCCTGCACGGACAACAGCCGAGTCCTGGCCCTGCAGCAGCCTGAGGGTGTCGTGGGCTGCAGCCCGGCTGTGCAGCGGCACCAGCACCACCAGGTGGGGGGGCCCGTCCCTGCTGCCCAAGCTCCGCTTCTCTGCCAGCACCTGTGGACACAACCGCAGGGCGTGAACCCCAGCCCGGTTCCCATCCTGCCCCCCCAGATCTAGACCAGATCCCTCCGCAGCTCAACCCCAACCCACCCACTTCAATCAAGCTCCGCTTGCCCCAGACTGAACTGACCCAGGCCGTCATTATTCTCCCTGGCCCAGCTCCTACTCCCGCCGCAAATGGGCTCGGGGCCCACACCGAGACCCGCACCGGTCCCTCACAAAGCCCCCAGGTGATCTGTTTCCCGCTCCCCCCACCAACCGGCCCGGCTCCGCTTCCCCCACGACCCCTCACCGCCTCCTTGCGCTGCCGCCGGAGCTGCAGCGCCTGGTGCCGCCGGTCCACCCTGCTCAGATCGCGGAGCCGCCGGCGGGGCTGGGCCTTGACGGGGACGCGGCCTGTGGGGAGAGAACGGTCAGACTGGGCCGCGGGTGGGGATGGGGTCTGCGGGGAACCGGGTGGAGATCGCAGCCGGGCCCTCCCCGCTCCTCCTCACCCCCATTGCGGCGCTGCGAGGCCCCGCTGTGCTTCCCGCCCTTGTGCGCCTTGTTCTGCTGCTTCAGCGGCCCGGGCCGGTGCACCCCCGCCGCCACCATGCTGCCTCCTCTGGGGCTGCCCGGTGCTTCCGCTACGTCACTTCCGGCGCCGCGAGGCATGCCGGGAACGAGCGGTACCTCCCACACACCGGGGGGGGCGGTGGGGCCTGAGGGGAGGGGACCGGGATAGCCCCGGGGACAGCCCCATAGCAGGGGCAGGGAGGGAGGGAAGCAGGCGCAGAGCGAGGGGAATGAGAGGCTGGAGCGAGAGTGATTCGTTCAGCGCTTTATTGAGCGGTTCTCTGTACAGGTATTTACACTGCAGAGGAATCCAGTCCCCTCCTCCCCACTGCGGGAAGAGGTTGAGAAAGGCCCTGCCCGAGCCCCAGGCCCCTCAGCATCACCCGCAGGCCCTGGGGTGAGCACTGGACTCCCCTCTGCTCCCTTCACACAATCCCAGCATGGTGGGGTTGGAAGGGATCTCTGGAGATGATCTGGTCCAACCCTCCTGCTCCAGCAGCTCACCCAGAGCAGGGGGCCCAGGATCGTGTCCTTTGCAATCCCCCCTCTGCATTCCCTTCTCCAACAAGGTGAGCTCCACACCCTCCAGTGCATAGCCCAGAGGAGCTGTGGATCTCCTGGGTTGCTCCACCACACACCCCAGAAAGCAGCTGTGGTGCAGGAAGGCAGAGCTCACACCCCTGGAACAGCCTCACTGCTGCCTTCTGGAGCAGCAAGAAGCCCGGGCTGACTCCACTTTGCACGTTGGCGAGGGGGAAAGCAACAAGCTGGGGCAGGCTGGATGCAAAGCCTGGGCCTCGGGTTATAAAGGAAGACTGGTTGCAACTGGAAGGGCCAGTTTATTAGAGAAACCTCACATTGCAGAGAATTCACAACACATTGGAGAGAGTCCAGGCCTGCCGAGGGGGCTGGTCTCCTGCAGCAGCACGGATCTACATCCCAGCAGGTGCCATGAAGGGGAAGGTTTAACTGGAACACAGCTTATGTTTTACAAGCAGCCTGAAAGAGCCAGGATTAGAGTTCAGAAGAAGCCTCCCCGTCAGACAACAGTTAAAACAAAACTGGTTGGAAATGTCTAAAAGCTCCGTGGTGTTGGCTGCAGCACAACAGGAAGGCCAAGGGCTACAACACACACGGGTCTCTGTGGGTCTGGGCACTGGCTGCTCTACCAGTGGAGGCCGGAGGGAGGGGTCTTCTCATCTTTGTTGCTTTCCAGAGAAAAGGGGGGGATTCGGACGTCAAAGTGGGAACCATCAGGCCTCTCAAATCGGAAAGTGCCCCTGCAAAATAAGGGCAGAGATCACGCTGAGGGCAGGGACAAAGACATGAGCTCTTCCAGGTCCTGCTGCATTTGTAAGGCTGGTCCTGCAGCCACAACACCTGCCTGCCAAGGTGCCTCGTCTGCTGGAAGACTCCTGGGTCTCTAATACACATTTCCTGAGTAAAGATGTGGTTGAAGCCCCCAGGAGGTAAGAGCACTCCAGGAATCTGCAGCAGTGTTTGCCCAACTCCCCCTCCACAGGAGACAGAACCCCCTGAGCTATTTTTACAAATTCAGATTCCTGTTTCTTGGCACTGGTTAAGAAGTCTGTGACAATATGAAATCTCACCACGGATGTAATTTGGAAGAGCTTCTGCTTTGTGTTTCAGGAAGGGCATTTCTGAACTGACTCTGCCTGTCCCTGTCCAAACAAAGACTTTGTTTGCTGCCCTCAACTGCAGAACAGGACACGGGCAAGAGGATCATGGAGATAAACCAACAGGTTCTTGTGACACAACTGAACACCACAAACCAAGCTGAGCAGCTCCTGAGCTGCAGAATCTTTCTCTCTCTCTCTTCAGGATGCACATAGAGAAGGAAAAAACTACTAAACAGCTGGTTTTGTTCCCCAGGCAAAACACTTAACATGGCAAATAAGGGAATATCCTATAGGCAAAGAGCTGCTCTCCTGCTTTTCCCAACAGAAAGGCAGTTCCAAGGCATTTAACTCTGAAACAAATATACTTAAACACAAGGCAGCAAGACCTGTCATACAGCAAGAGGTGGCTGCACATTTCTTGTCCACAGAGATGGAGCCAAATGTGCTACCCCAGCAAAATGCAAAAAAGGGAAACTTCTTTAACCCCATGGCACAGAAAAAGGACAACTCAGCTGAGCACTTCCCTACTTCTGGCCTAAACTGGGAATAACCCCACATGCCAGCTCCTTATGGCCACATCAGGGGTGGAATCACAGCCCAGGCCCCTCCAGAGAGAGAGGATCCTGCTCCCTGGGAAACATCAGCAGGAAGCTTTGCCTGGTGGACCAAGGACTGGAAGGGACAGAACCCAAGTACAGCAGAAGATGACAGAGACCTGCTTTGTGTCTGTTCAAATCTGGTCAAACACAGACCACAGCAGGAGGATAAATGAGCCCGGAGCCTCTCTTAGTGCAGAGAATCCACAAATCATCTTATCACTACTGAGATACTGCTACGGAGAAGCTGGTAAAGATTTTAGCTATCAAATATGTCCCACCCAGTCCCCTTCCACAGCTGTAGACTGGGTCCCAGCTCAGCCCTGTGGAGTCCTACACCTAACCCACTACAGCAAGAAGCACTTCTTACCACATGTGGCCACTGGATGCCTGCAGGGAGACATGGCTGCTGTACTGGAACGCCGGCTGCTCTTTGGATAGAACTGGCTCCTGAGGAGGCAACAAGAGACCACTCTGCATCAGCAACAGATCTTAGTGGTTCTCCGCAGACAGGCACCAAGCAGGAAATTCATATAGTGAGAAGAAAAATCATAGAATCAGAATGTTTCGGGCTGGAAGGGACCTCAAGAGGTCATTTGGTCCAACCTCCTTACACAAGTAGGGACATCTCTACCTAGGGCAGGCTGCTCAGAGCCCCATCAAGCCTGAAAAATGGAGAGATCCACACCTGAGCATCACTACCAACTACACAGCCAACAACTCGGCCAGTGAGCAGTGCCAGAATCCCATATCATCCCAGTTTTCCCATTACCAGTCATGTAGGACCAGTCTCTAACAGTGTAAAGTTAGTTTGTGCACACAAACAGATGAAAAGCTCAGGTGATTTTTCTCATTGCCCATCTTCATCTATTTCTACTGCCCACCAAGCAATTCACTGGCAAATCAACCCCAGTGAGAGGACTCCAGCAAAGGGCTGCGCTTCCCAATGGCAGCCACATGATACCCACCCCTCCCACCATACCCACCCTTCCCATGACACCCACCCTTCCTCCCACACCCTCCTTTCCCCCATACCCACCCTTCCCACCACTCCACGGCCTCGGACAGTCTCCAGGGTGCCAGACAAGCTGAATATCCTCCAGTGCCTCTCTCGCAGCTGCACCACTTCACTGTCAAGGTTCTCCAGGCGGATGCAGTAGCGCCACTGGGCAGAAGAAAGACACTTATCAACATCTGGAATCAGCTGCAGAGTTGATAACCCACAGCTGATACTGGGAAGCAGGTGCCAGGCAAGGGCTGCTCTCCCTCAGAGCTTATCACACAGCAAGGATGCTGCAGCAAATAAACTCCTTCCCTTTAGCTGCGTTGTGAAACAAAAAGCACTTACCCAGTAGACGTGGGAATTCTGGGCTTCCTGTCAAGAGAAACAGAGGAGTTTAGCAGCTGCCCTTCAATGCTTGGTGCCAAAACCTCTTCAGCTGCCAGCTCAGGGACTCTCACTCCAGCCCAGACAGACACGGACAACTCCCATGAGCCCCCAGACAGTCCCTCTTGTGAGCGGTCCCTCCATTACTGCCTGGCACTGGCTCTGCTCTAGACATGTCACCAGGAGATGGAAGATTTGCAAGGATCTACTACAGAGGGTTGATCTCCATGTTAATTACCCACTCTCTACACTTGTTTCCTTGCCTTCAGGCACCTGTTTTCCTGACAGGATTAAGACAAACGTCGGTTGGGCTCCAGAGAAGCTGCAATTCCACACCAGAACATCCCCTGCCACGGGGCAGGCTCCCAGCAGCTCTCACCTGGGCCTGGAAACCAACCTGCTGTGGGAATTCCCAGCCCTCCCACTCAGAATTCTACAAGAGCCTTGTTATTTTGGTCCACATGAAGTTCTTAACACTATAAAGAGCACGTGGTTATCAGCTAAATCCAGCCAAACCCTCTAACCTGCAGTAGAGCCAGGAAACAGGGGCAGGCATTCACAGCTCCTCATCCCTGGGCAGAACAACAGACATGGTTGTTACACAATGTTAGGGGTTGGAAGGGACCTCCAAAGACCATCTAGTCCAAGCCCTGTAAAGGACCAATTCCCAAGCCCTCCCTAAATATCCTGCTAACACTGTCCTGCAGAACAGTGCAGGGTATTTCCCACCCTACAAATAACAAGCAAAAGCCAATCTGCAGGAGCTGCTCTCTAAAGATTTCATGTTCTCTAAAGTGCCACGCTCATATCTTTGCTGGACATCACAACAATAAATCACAGCAGTGATTAAAAAGTCATTTCTCCAGCAAGCAGAAGGTAAACTGGAGTTTAGCAGGTCACAGAAGTCCTGCAGCAACAGACCCTAGACCTACCCTCATGCCCATATAGAAGGGGATGACTGTGACTCGGATGTTCTCCGTGGTTTCTCGGTGCACATCAGAAAGCTCCAGCCAGGGGTGGTTCTTCTCCTGCCACGCACACAGAGTGTCCCTTGCTACAAACGGTGGAACTGTGGGGAGGGAAAGAGAAGAATTTATGTTAGAGGTATCCAGAGTGCTCCCCTCAAAGTAATTCCTTCCACACAGTTACAAGAAATATTTAGAAGCAGCTTTACTGTAACAAAACCCAAACCAGACCACGATTTTTACACCATATCTAAGGTGATGGGTTCTGGGCACTTGTTATAAGCACCTGGCTCTGAGGAGTTCCCTCTGAATCCAGGAATTACCTTTTGTTTGGTCATACATGAGAAATCTCTCGAAGAGCTCATGCTGGATGGGCACTTGATCAGTGGAGCTGTAGGGAAGGATGTCTTCATGGCTTACATAGTCTAGACCTGGAAAAGAAACCCCAAAAGCTACTGAATTTCCTGAGAAAAGAGCAGCTCAGAAGTCTGACAGAGAAATGGATCACACTAAAGAGATGTCAAGAAAAGGATTTTGGCAGCAGCAGCCAAAACTGAATGTAAGGATGGAGAAAACACTTGGCAGAGTTCTCCTGTGATATTTCTCCACAGAACAATTTCTGTGATACAGACACACTGCCTGGGAAGTGACTGCACTGCCACAAACAGACTTTGTGACACAGAGAGATCCAGCTGTAAGAAAGCAGAACATCCCAAAGGCACCAGGATGTGTGTGTGGGATCTACACCTCAAGGACACAGAGTAGGTGTGTTTCTGTTTGATCAGAGCCTGCCCAACTTCCATCTATCCAAACAAGCTTCAGGCACTTTACTCTTGTCCCCAGCACGGCCCTAAACCACAGGCAGCTCCACTACAGGGATGTCCTGCAGGATCTGCTGTTCCACCAGCAGAAGCTGTTGGTGACTCTGAGCCCACCAGGTGCCAATCCACCTCTCCAGAGGGTGCAGGTGTTGTACTCACCTGGTATGGCATAGAGGGCTCTGCTGTCATCGTGGTTGGCCAGGAACGTCACTGCTTCCGTCTGGGACCTCTGGGACTGAGAAAAAAGGAGGTCCCTATCTTTCTGTGCCAGTTTCCAGCCACATTTCCACTTACTATAGTGGTTTCTGAAGTGTGTAAAGTTTATTTTATTTAACCAATTCACCTCAGAACATTCCTCTTAGTTCCTCTACTTTAGTTCCCCACTCAAACAAGTGAAGAGCATTTTCAGTGCTGCAACCCACGTTCATAATGACCCGTGTGCCATGGAACAAGAACCCCAAGGGGATGAGGAAGGGAGGCTGGAAAGGGGAAACATCCCTGCCCACTGCAGGGGGCTGGGCTGGATGACCTTTAAAGGTTCCTTCCAACCCAAACCAGGCTATGAGCCAGAAACCAGTCACATGCCATTCTTTCTCAGAGAAAATATCACTTGAAGAACATATTTGTCCTAAAAAATCAAGCTAGCCACCAAAGCCTTTTTTTTTCCTGTACCTGCCCACCTAAAACATTCATATAAGAGAAGACACTGAAGTTTCAATGCTGAGATTGTTGGTTACTCACTATATGTGGGCAATCCCGGGCATCTATTAACACCTGGTAGTAAGTGTGTGTTTTGCCCTTGACCTCTTTGGAACCATGGCCTGTGGCATTCTCACTCCTGGAAAGAGAAGCAGAGCACTGAGCTGGAGCACAGAGTGGCAGCAAACACTTGGTACCAGCACCAAGAACATTCATCAAGCATTAATTTTTTTAAGAAAAATACATTTCACAGTTTGTAATCATTTGATTCCTTCCAAACTAAACTCATGTCAGCCACACACACAACGACAGAGGAGCTGAGGTGATGATCTCTGGTGTCTGTCACAGGCACCTCAGCTCTGCTTTCAGACTCAGAAATTCCTGCTCAGCCCAGGCTCCTGGGTATTTCCACCACCCTCTGATTCTCTCTCTGCTCTCTCCTTATTCCCTCTCAGCACAGATCCCACATAGGCCAGGGGGGAATGGATGGCAGAGGGGAGAGAAGTGAACAGAGACTCAGACCCCAAGGAGGATGAGCTTGGCCTCATGAGTTGAAACTGGGAGGCAGCTACAAACCCAGCAATTCTAACCCAGCAGCCTAAACCCAACTCAAAGGGGTTTTAGAGTTAAAAAATATCAGGAGCATGATTTTTCTTAATTTATTTCCTTCACACTTTCATCCTGCCTCCAATTAACACCACATTTATACTCATGCAACATCTCTTCTTTAAGCACTTCTCTTGTAGTTTACACTCACACAAAACAGACCCATTGTCCTCCTTGAGGAGACTTGTTTACCCCAATCAGGGAGCTTGATAAACACATAAAGGTAGTGACAGTAAAACAACACGTGCCACAGAACCAGTCCTTACTTTTCTGTGACAGGAGAAGCCACATCCCGGTCGTAAAGTCTGGCCTGCCAGGGAAACAGCACAATCCCTCGATAGCCAAACACGCTGTGGAGAAACAGCTGAAAGAACAAATAATTGTACTGAATACCCAGCAAGCTTCTAAATACAACAGAAAACACGAAGCCAAGAGCCCTTTTCTGACAGTATTTTAAAAAAATGTTGACTAAGGTTAAACTAGAAACATTTACCAAGGGTATGAAGACATGGAAGGGGGATACAGGGAGAATCAGCACTGTGTGAACTCACACAGGGGACACAAACAGTCTGGGATGAGAGGAGAAATTTGTCACCTCTATCCCACGAAAGCAAATGACTAAAGCAGCAATAAAGTTGCAGAAAGCAGGAGGAGAGCCCAGAAACAGATCTGAGAGCCACGAGCACAGACAGGACAAGTTTAGTTGTTATTTCTCAAATTCAGTGATTGTCTCTTCTGCTCCTAGAGGGAGAAACCCCTCAAACAAAACCAGCAGAGCAGTCCTGTCATGCTGCAGATCCTTATCAACCTGCTGCTGTCAGATGACTGACAAACTGCAGACACAGCAGAGACAAGGAGCACTGAACTGTGAAACTTCTGCTGCAACACAGCAGCCTCCCCACGGGCAAAGCCCGCAGTGAAACAAGCCCACGGGGGCAGCTCCACTGTCCAGAGCTGCTCACCTGCCCCGTCTCGTATTTGCCGTGCTGCTTCGGGGCCTCAAACACCCCCACGGGCTCCAGCACTTTGCCCTCTGGCCGGTTTCTAGGAGCAGAGACACAGGTTGGTGGGTGTGCAGGGGCTGAAGCAGCCCCCGGGGCCAGGGGCACACAGCTCCTGAGACCCAGGTACTGGCCAGGCACAGACCCCACTTCTCTACCCCCAGACATCCCCTCAGAGCCCCCCAACCCCACTTTCCTACCCACAAACACCCTCCAGAGCCCCCTAACTTCCCCTCCACACCCCAAACATCTCCTAAACACACTTCCCTACCCCCAAACACCCCTTCAGAGCCCCCCAACC
>VYZX01014168.1:34807-64367 GCA_013401335.1 Brachypteracias leptosomus | reverse complement strand
AGCTGCGGGAGGCGCTGGCCTCCGAAGGCGGCCTGGTGCCGTTCGGGCTGCTGCGGAGGCTGCACGCCGCGCTGCGGGAGGCAGGTAGGCCGCGCCCGCCCCGACGGGGCCGCCGCCGGCCGGGCCGCCGCTAACCCTGCCGTGCCCCCTCCGCAGAGTCGCCGCTACACCTGCACCACCTCCTGGAAGGCTGCGAGATCCACCTCCCCGAAGTGCCGGTGCCGCCGCGGGTAGGTGAAGGCCGGGCACGGGCCGCGGGAGGGGGCGGCAGCGGCTCCCGGCCCTCACGGCGGCTCTGCCCTCCCCTCAGAACCCCGAGCTGGTGGCGCGGCTGGAGCGGATAAAGGCCAAGCTGGCCAACGAGGAATACCGGCGAATGACCCGCAACATCACCGGGCAGGTGAGGGGCCCGGTGGGACGGGGCTGCCAGGACGGTGACAGGGATGAGGTGCTTTCTGGGAGCTTGAGAGCCCAGGTTGTGATCTGGAGCCTGAGCAGCTGCAGTAAATGTTTTACCAGGAGTGTCTGTGCTGCCTTTTTCTGAACATTTTTGTCATCGTTTTGGAATGTCAAGGTAAAAGCTGAACCAACAACAATATTCAGGCACTTGTTCTCTCAAAGAGCTGAGATCTTTTGGCACAGTGACTGTTCAGCCAAGCCAGCATCCCTGCTTGCATTCCATGTGATCCTATCCCACCATCCCTCCTCCACACTTTATCAGCCCATCCCAGCACATGGAGGTCCCTCAACGTGTCCTCCTGTTGCATTAACTCTTGTGGCAAGATCTGCTTTGTGTAACCATGCCCAGTTTGACAGAGAGCACCCAGAGCTTCAAAACACTCAGTTCTCACAGTGTCATGATGAAGTGAGACCCTTTAGTGTCTATTAAAGATAAACAAGATGCAGGAAACCCACGTGCAAGAAAATGCTCATGCTCTGAGAGGTGCTTTGATTAGGAACGATCCCTTCGCACCACAAACAAAACCTGGGCACTGTGGCACTGCCACCACCACAGCTCTCCCAGCAGCAACCAGAACCCCTGAGTCTTGGGAACAGGGCAGGGCCTCGACGCTGGTTTATTACATGGTTAACATTAAGATCACAACCTGGTTTAATCCCTTTTTTTTTAGGAGACAAATGGGACGTTGGCTGAATTTGGGAGGCAAGGTGAGTGTCTGACCCCTGCAGTGTGTGCCCACAGCTCAGTCAGGGGAACCATCACATCACAGCTTCTGGCAGCCCTTCCCTCTCCACATACCCCCAGTTCCTCCAGCCTGTTGGTCACTCTTGTCACTATTCCTGAAGGTATAAAGCCTATGGAGCCTCGAGGCTCCCTTGGCAGGGTTAGAGCCTGTCCCCTCTCTCCAAGCACCATCCCCTTTCCCCCTCCTCTGCAGTTCGCTCTGTTAAGGCTGTGGTCATCACCATCTTCAACTTCGTGGTGACGGTGGCAGCCGCCTTCGCCTGCACGTACCTGGGCAGCCAGTACCTCTTCGTGGAGACGGCGGCGGTGAGTGAGCCCCTGGCCCTGGGGCACGCTGCCAGCTGTGCCAGCCGTGCCAGCCGGGCAGGGTCACTCATCCCTCTCTCTGTGTCCCCAGCGTGTCCTCTCAGCAGTCATTGTGGCCTCAGTGGTGGGTCTGGCCGAGCTCTACGTGATGGTGCGGACGATTGAAGGGGACCTTGGGGAGCTTTAATGGTCCCATAAACTGTGGCCCTCGTGCTGGAGGATTTTGTCCTCCCCAGGAGTCGTTAATGTGGGGCAGGTTTATCTTCTACCATCTGTTTGTATTGCTCCTGCTGCCGGGAAGACGCTGCATTCCTCAGGCCTCATCCTTTGCTTCCTGCTCCTGAGCGTTCCTGGAATGAATGGTGGATTAAAAACCTGCAGCTGCAGAGCAGGAGAGGGACCAGCTGTGGACTCTCCACCCCAGCACAGAGAGGGGCATCAGCTCCTGTCCTCTCCATTCTCCTGTGAAGTTGCTGTTCTTTTATTCTGGAAATAAATAACATCTGTTTGCAATCTCCTTCCTGCCTGGTGAGAGATGGCTGTTGCTATGTGGGACGCCAGCCTGGCATCAAGAAAGCACTGCAGAGAGATGAGAATCTTCCCTCTCCCTCAGCTCCTGCCCTCGCAGCTCCTGCCTCTCCTTTGCCTGCTTTCAGGAGTGTGTTTTTCCCTTGTGACCCTCAGCTGGTGTTTAGGGCTGAGCCCTTTCCCCCTCTGCTTCAGGAAGATGATGGTGCCCAGAACATCCACGCTGGGGTTAGTGCCCAGCTCGGCTCTGTCTGCAGCAGCTCAGCTCCTCACACAGGGGCTGCCACATCTGACCACAACCCCACAGTGCCCACCCGTGCCGTGGGGTGTGTGGCTCTACCTCCCCTGCTAAAGGATGCCCAGCTCCTGTGGGTTTGGGGGGGACACACCTCACCACATCACCCAGGAGCTTCTTGGGTGCCACGGAGCAGAGAGTGGGGCCAGTTCAGTGCAGCCGCAGTGGGGAGGGGGCACCGAGACTGGCACGGCTGGACCCTGGGGACCCGGACACCTGCCGGGTGGGCACCCTGCCAGGGCTGGACACGGTGATTAATGCTCTGATGGCAGCTAAGCCCCTCTGCAAACACGCTTTAATATCTGATACGGGGAGATCTGCCGGCACCTGCGAACGTGCCTCTGGATTAGGGGCGGCCGTGCAACAATCATCCGCGGATACGGCCCCAGATTAAGGTATTTTTTCCAAAAGATTAGTCGGAATTACGGGGCTGAGGGGGAGCTGGCCCCGCCACGGCTGCCCCGGCATTTAGGATATTGGATGACATCCTTGGGGACCTGCGGGACCGGCAGTAATTCCACACCCTAATGAAATCGTGGTGCTAAAGCCAGGGGGTCTCGGTGCTGGAGGGGGGTCTCTGGTGCCAGTTCTGGGGTGTCCTTGCTATGGCTCGCCCAGGTTGGTGATGGCTGCGCTGTAGATGAGGTCGGAGATGGAGCCCAGCGACGTGGGGAGGCCCCGAGTGGGGCTGCGGGCTCCCGGTGGAGGGAGGGCAGGGGCCGGGCCCACGCCGGTGCCGTCGGGGGATGCCGAGGGGGGACCCCGCTCCCCAGGCGATGGCGGCGGTGGTAGCGGCGGCGGGTCCGGTTTGGTGCTGCGGATCCTGCGGGCGCGGCGGTTCTGGAACCAGACCTGGGCCAGGCGGGGAGAAGGGGACCATAAGACACCGGCGGCGGCGGCCCGACAGGGCGGCCCCGCGGAGGAGGCAGGTCCCGGCCCCGAAAGGAAGGGAAAGAGGGAGGAATGGAGCGGGTGAGGGGGCGTCCCGGTCGGCGCTCACCTGGATCTTGGCCTCGGGCAGCTGCGTGAGCTCGGCCAGGCGCTCCCGGGTGGCGATGTCCGGGTAGGGCACGGCGGCGAAGGCCCTTTCCAGCTCCGACAGCTGCCCCCGGCTGAACGTGGTCCGCCGCCGCTTCCGCGGCCCCCCCGGGCAAGGGCANCCCGCTCCTCGCCCCCCACCGCGCCGCGACCGCTCTCCCGCGGGGCTGGCACCGGTCAATGTTTAACCGGAGCGGTGGTACCTGTTGTGCGGGGCGGCCCGGGCCGGCTGGCGGTGGCTGTTGCCGGGACCGGCCGGACGCTGCGGGCACCCCGAGCGAGGAGGGCTGGGGGGCGAATGGAATCGGAGAGGGAGCGGGGCTGGGAGCCCCAGCCGGGTGCACGGCCCAAAACCCTCCCACGGGGCTCGGAGAGACCGTAAGTCGGTGGGAAACTGGAGGGGACAGAGGCCACCCCGTCCAGGGGGTGGGCAGTGACCGGCGGGCCGGTACAGCCGCCCGGGCAGCCAGCGATGGGCTGGCACCCCGGAAAAGCTGGGGAGAGGGGACAGGACGATCCCTCTGCGGAGACACGAGGGGACGTTGTGCTTGTCCCCTGCCAGGCCCCAGGGCACAGGGGGGGCGGGAGGACGGTGCGAGCACAGCACGGCCGTGGGCCCCTCTACCCCGGCCCCTGGGGTGCCCGGGGACAGGTCCCCCAGCCGGGGGGGGGGACCCACCACCCCACTGCCTTCTGCTCTCCACAGGAGCCCCGGAGAGGAGCAGGAGGGCCCTGTGGTGGGCAGAGAGACGCGCCTGAGAGTGGTGCTGAGGTAAGGGGGGAACACGAACAGCTTGGGAAGGCGGCAGGGACCCTCCTGCCTGGGCCAGCCGCACAGCGGGGGTCCCCGGGGTCCCCATACAGCAACACCTCTGTGTCCCCGGTCCTCCCCCACCGTTAGGGTCCGCCCACTGACCTGCATAGAGACGCGGCGAGATGACCGGCAGGTTGTGCACAGCCTTGGTGATGGCTCCGTCCATGTAAGTGCCACCTCCTCACTGGGGTCCGGGGGGTGGCTGCAGCACCCCCTGAGCCACCGCTGTCCCCACACCCAGGTGAGTGCAGCCAGGCACGATGCCACCTTTGGGTTCAGCGCCGTGTTTGATGCTGGAGCCTCACAGGAGGCCGTGTTCGAAGGCAGTGGGATGAGGCAGCTGGTGGAGCTGGCAATAGATGGGTGAGTCTCAGAGAGGTCCCTGCGGACCCTAACCCTCCAGCCCACCCCACACCCGCTGCACTGCACCCATCCAGGCCTCGCCGGAGGGTCTGCATTGCCATGGCCATGCCAGGAGGTGGCATCCCTGTGCCACCACCTGGGGCCGTGCCTGAGGCTCAGCATCTTCCACAGCTTCTCCTGCACGGTCTTTGCCTTTGGACAGACCGGCTCGGGGAAGACCTACACCCTGATGGGACCCCTC
Source organism: Brachypteracias leptosomus (assembly GCA_013401335.1). Classification (NCBI taxonomy): domain Eukaryota; kingdom Metazoa; phylum Chordata; class Aves; order Coraciiformes; family Brachypteraciidae; genus Brachypteracias; species Brachypteracias leptosomus. Next base: position 59,578 of record VYZX01014168.1, on the reverse strand, counting down.
ACCCAGGTACCACACCACATCCTCCACCTTACCTGGTCATGATGGTGGGATGGGCTCTTCTCACCCGGTCACGGGTGCCAGGGTGGTGGGAGCTGGTGGGTGCCCAACATGGTGTGGTTCTGGCATCTCTGCAGAGTGAGACCCGTCCGGCGGCCCCGGGGCTGCTGGGGCTGATGCAGAGATCCTTCGCCTGCCTCCTGGAGCAGAGCCGGAGCCGTGGCTCTGACCTGGCTCTCAGTGCCTCCTACCTGGAGATCTACAACGAGCAGGTAAGTGCCCACCCGACCACCCAGCCCAGCCCACTGGCACCCTGAGCCCCCACTCCCCCGGTGCCTTCCCTCTTCTGTACTCTCCAGGTCCAGGACCTGCTGAGCCCAGGGGCACCATGTGCCCTGCCCCTGCGGTGGAGCAAAACCCGTGGCTTCTACGTGGAGAACCAGCTCACTGTGGACTTCGAGAGCCTGGAGGCCATCACCAGCCTGCTCCTGCAAGGTGCTGAGCCATGGGTGCAGGGCTGGGGCATATTCAGGGGGTCCTAGACTCCGTATGGTGAAACTCAACCCCACAAACCATCCCTGGGGCTGGTGGGGCTCCGATGGCAGCCAAAAGGGGCAGGCTCATGTCTGGCAAGTGGTGGGCAGTGGGTGCCATGCTGGGGCATTGGGGTTGTGCCCCCTGCAGCTCCCAATGCCCTCCTGGCAGGATCCCAGAGGCGCCGGACCTCAGCCCATGCCCTCAACAGGCACTCGAGCCGCAGCCACGCTCTTCTGACCATCTACGTCCGCAGCCGGGCTGTGAGGACACATCCTGCTCTGGGGGGTGGATCCTGGGGGAGGCTGGGGCCCTTTGTGTGGGTGCAAACAGCCCCAGGGTGGGGGGGACACACCTTCCTCCCCAAGGATGCATTGGTGGGGCTGGGGCGAGCAGCAGAATGATCCCAGACCAGGCTGGGACACTGCTGTGAGCCACATGGGAGGGGTGAGGGGAGCCAGAGCATCACCCCCAAACACGGGTCCCCCAGCCCAGCGCCTGCTCCAGCAAGCAGGGCACGCTGTGCTTCGTGGACTTGGCTGGCAGCGAGCGGGTGAAGGAGACTGGCTCCAGTGGGGAGCTCTCCGTGGAGGCCAACAACATCAACCGCAGCCTCCTGGCACTGGGTAAGAGTCAGGGGACCCAACTATGGGAGCATGAGCTGCTGGTCCCCACCAGAGCCCTGTTGCACCCTCCGTGGCTCATCCTCTGGCAGGACACTGCATCTCTCTGTTGGCCAAACCCCGAGGGAAGAGGACACACATCCCGTACCGAGACAGCAAGCTCACCCGGCTGCTGGCCCGCTCCCTGGGGGGCTCGGGCATCACCCTGATGGTACGTGCCAAGGGTGCACAAAGCTGCAGGGGGTCAGGATCTTGTCCCATGGCTGGGTGACCCCCTGGCTGCCAGCTCACCTGCAGCTCTTCCTCGTCGCAGGTCGCCTGCATCTCCCCCTCCTCGCGCTGCCTCTCGGAGACGCTGAGCACGCTGCACTATGCCAGCCGGGCACGGAGGGTCACCACCAGACCCTTGGCCAACAGGGTACAGCAGGCAGGGGTTGTGGGCAGAGTGCTCTGCTCTGCTGCTGGGACCCCCCTGAAGCCACCCTCCTTGTGCTCACAGGTGCCCCGGGAGAAGCTGCTGCAAACCTTGGAGGAAGAAATCCACGCTCTGCAGCTGGAAAACCTCTCCCTGCGCCAGCAGCTGTGCCTGCCCAGGGTGCCCATGACAAGGAGCATGGAGGGCCCGGGGACACCCCCGAAGGTGGGGGCATGGCCGGGCTGGGGAGGCAGGTCTGGCCCCACAGGGCTGCATCACACCCCTCTCGAAGGGCAGCTCCCGTCAGAGGGAGCTCCAACCTGGCCCAGCCTCTACGGCCTCTTGCGGGACTTCGTGGTGGAGAACGAGCAGCTGAGGTATGGGGGGCACACACAGGACCCAGGAACAGGGGCAGCCAGAGTCACCTCGTGTCAGCCAGTCTCTTCTAGGGACACCCTGGGGCCAGGCAGGGCTTGGAGGTTCACCAGAGGCTGTCAATGTCCTGTCCTACTCCCCAGGCAGCCCCGGCTCTCTCCAGACCCCAGCAGTGAGGTCTCAGCTGGCCCATCCCACAGAGCCACCCGCAGCTCCTGTGCCAGCCATCCCCCCCTCCGGAGCGCCCGCACCCCCCGTGTCCCCCCCAGCCACCCCGCCAGGCTCCGGCACCTGGACACGACACCCACCTCCGGCCCCCGGCTGCTGGTGAGCATGGGGGGCACAGACTCCACGGGCATCCTTGTGCAGGGCTGTGCCCACGGCAGGGTGAGGATGCCCAAACCACCCACCCACTGCTGTCCCCTCTTGCAGAAGCTGCCTCCCACCTCCAGCCACCCTGACTGCTCCCAGTGCTGCCCTGGGCCGGCTGATGCCATCATGTCCCAGGTACAGCTCTGGGGGTCACTTCAGAGGGGGGTGGCACAGCGTGGCACAGCAGCCTGACCACTCTGCTCACCCCCAGGTGCTGCCAGGGCCCCCTGCACCACAGCAGGTCCCCCCCGAGGGAAGCACCAACATTCTGCCACCCAACCAGGAGGACATGGGTCTACTCGGCTCCCATCAGCACCCCAGGCACCCCCAGGCACACCAGGGGAAGCGGTGAGAGCCAGGGCCTGAGGCCACCCCCCTGGGCATCAGCTGCAGCTCAGGAAGCCCCTGAGTTATGGGGTGGTGGGACAATGGGTCAGGGTTTGTTCATGTGTCTCCACGGCAGCAGCCGGGGCAGGAGCCGGAGCTCGTCTCAGCGACACCCACTCCCTCGGGAGCTGCCAGGACCCGAGCGATGTCCCAGCTCTGAGGGAAGGGTCATCCCTTCAGCACCACCGTGGCCAGGACTGCCAGAGCCCAGAGGTGAGCAGGGCAGCGGGGGGAGGCCGCTGGACCACAGGGTCCCTCGGGGATGAACACCCATCCTGAGCCCGGCTGCTCTTGCACGGGGCTGTGGGTGCTGGAGACCTGACCCCACCAACTCCCGGCTGGCAGCTGCTGGCACCATCCCTCTGCTCCAGTTGGAAGAGGCCCTGGACTGGCTGGCGGAGCAGATCTGAGCAGCCATGCCATGGATGGGGCCAGCAGCAGGGACCTGGCACAGCCCATGCACAGCTCTTACACCTGGGGGACAACCACCAGCCCGCGGGGGCACGGGGGTCTCGGACTACAAGGATTGCACAGACCATAGGACAGATGGACGGATGGATGGATGGACAGCCAGGGCTCTCCAGTTTATTTCTGCCTAGCTGGGGGCTGTGTGTCCGGGTGGCTCTGGTGGGGCCCCCTCTCTCAGGTGCTCTCCTCCCCGGGCTGGGGGCAGTTCAGCCAGTACTGGGCGATGGAGCGGGGGTAGCGGGGCCGCACCAGGTCCACGCGCTTGGTGCGCAGGTTGACACGGTAGTACTTGTCTGGGAGAAAGGGGAGATGGCTGTCAGGGCTGCCCACGGGGCAGAGCTGTGGGGAGGTGCCAGCCCTGGGCACCTTCCCACCGCATCCCAGAGCTCAGGGGTATTGCAGAGCAACCCCTGGTTCTGCATCTCTCCCGGATCTCGCAGCGCCAGACTCACCTCCTACAAAGAAGTAGACGCTCTGGAGGGTCTCACACTTGGAGCCCGACAGCCAGTCGCTCTCAACACCTGCAGACTCGGAGTCGTTTTGCAGCCAGCTCCAGAAACCCAGATTCAGTGAGCGGTGGTTCTTGTACCTCTTGCGCTGGCGGCGAGAATTCCTCCTCCGGGGCTGGTGGGAGGCCACGTAGATCCTGCCGGCCATGGCGGCATCTAGCCGGCTGGGCACCCCCCGCCAGTCTCTGCTGATGTACCGGGGGCTGCTCGCCCCCACTGGCAACAAGGCAGAGGGTGAGTGAGAGGAGCAGCAATGTCCGGGGGTGAGCTGAGCCCAGCCCCGCAGGCAGCCCCCAACACCTGCTCCCAGACCCACGGGGATGCTCCAAAGGATCCCAGCCTGGATGTGTGACAACGACACTGGCCAGGCAGAGCTGGGAGCAGCCCCTCACCCCAACCCTCGGCTGGGATCAGCCCTGCGCTGCTGAGCCCCCTTCTCCTCCTCTCCATCTTTCATTTCTGTTGCCTAGGGTTGGGGTTTTCCTTTGGCATCTCCAGCTCCAGGGGGAATAAACAGTCCCCAGCAGCACCACTGTGGTGTGAGATGATTGCTGGTGATGGGCTCGGTAGTGTGGGACATAAGAGCTGCAGAGGGTGGGATTTGAGATGCGGTGGGAGATGCAGCTGTGGCCTGGGGGGGTTCCTGTGCATAGCCTGGACTCCTGCCCAGCACAGCAGCTCATCTATCCTGCCCATGCTCCCAGACATCGCTCCCTCCTCCCTGGGTGCTGGCACCCCTCACATCCTGTCAGTGTGGGCACCCCAGAGCTGGCCCAGCCCTTACCCGTCCTGCCACCGAAGAGGATCTGGAAGACGTCCTCCCAGCTGTCCCGGTTCATGAAGGCGTAGTGGTTGAACACGGTGGAGGGGGAGGACTTCTCGCAGTCCTCCCGCATGGGCTGGTGGGCGAAGTCATAGGACCAGTAGTACTTGTCTAGAAGAGGATGTGCAGAACATTAGTGAGGGACACGGGCTCAAGGGGAAGGTCCTGCCCGTGGCTCTGCCCGGGAGTGGGAGGCTGCACCCCTACCCTTGAAGAAATAGACTCTCTCATTGCCATGGTAGCTGTGGGCAGGGAGGGCGAAAGCTGCGTCGATGTTGTCAGGGATGCCTTCAAAGCCCTCAGAGATGTTGCGGGGGTAGCCAGGGTCCAGGGCTCCATCATCAAAGCGCCAGTACTCGCTGCCCTGGGGGATGCAGGACAAAGAAAGGGGGTCAGGGGGCTGGGTGCAGCATCCCCCAGGCTGCCAAGCGGAGAGGGTGGGTACTAGGAAGCCCTGTGGGGAAGCTGTGGCTGCCTGGGGCTCTGGGCAGCCGCAGGGATTTGGGGATAGCTGACATCCATATGTATGTGCTCAGGGAGGATGCCAGGGTGGGCTTGGGGGCTGTGCTGGCTGCCCTGGGAGCACCTCCAGCCCTGCAGCCAGGCTTCTGCCCACCTTGAACAGGTAAGTCTTGCCCTGGCAGTTGATGCGTGTGAAGGCTGCGTCGATGGGGCCCTCAATGCCCCAGACGTCGCTGATGAGTTTGGGGTAGCCAGGCAGCACAGCTTTCTCACCCAGCTCATAGAAGTACTTCCCTGGGGAGACAGGAGAGGTGGGAGCTGCAGGAGGGGCCACAGCCACCAGCACAAGGTGATGGCACAGCAGCGTGACCTGTGTGCCTGGGAAAGGCTCCTGAGGTACCTCGGAAAGCATAAAGGGAACCGTTCTTCAGGTCGGTGAAGGCATCAAAAGGTTTCCTGCTGCACAGCTCCTCGGGGCCTTGATCCTCATACCAATTCGTTGTGGTGATGGGCACCTCTGTCAGTGTCTCCTCGGGGCCCAGAGTGGTCTCCACTGGAAGCTGCACTGTCGAGAGTTCTGGGGCGGGTGCCTCGGTGCCCAAGTCAACAGTGAGGTTGTAGTCAAGGTAGTCGTCCTCCGGCAAGGCGAACACATCTCCCCGGGTCACTGCGGGAGGGAGCAGATTGGTCCTGGGGAGCCCTGGCTGTCTCCCAGTGGGCCTGGGTGCAGGAGCCACTTGCTCCCAGGCAATACAGGTTTGCACAGACCCCAGGCTGTGGGTGGCACCGAGCTGGCTGCCAAAACCCCTGAGCACCAAATCCTGGTGCTGACTTCACCCTGTGGACACGGGTGGGTGCCGAGCTGACCCAACACGGACCCCTCCAAGCCCCTGCTGTGTCAGCCAGCCCAGCACCTCCTGCCCCAGCTGGGAGGGTGGCTGTGGGGCCGGTACCTTTGGCTTTGCAGACAGTGGAGTAGTCGCTGCAGCAGCTCTGGTAGTACACACAGAGGGTGTCACACTGGCACTTGCGCCCCGCATCGAAGCCTTCGTCGCAGCGGCCCTCGCAGGAGTCTGTCAGAAACCACCCACCAGTGCAGGAGGGGGCATGTGAGGTGGGCAGCAGGGCTGGCACCTCACCCCCAGCCCAGCCCCGGGGGTGAAAGCAAACACAGGTGTGTCCTGGTTGGTAGGACCCCACTTCTCCAGGGTCAACCTCATCACCAGGGCTAAAGTGGCACCTCTCCCCACTCCCACCCCAGGACCCCACTGGTGCTGGGGTCCCAGATCCACGCTGGCAGTCTGGTTGTAGGATGCCCAGGGATTTGCCCAGGCAAATTTTGCCTTCTCCCCATGCTGTGAGGTCTAGCCAACACAGCCAGCGGCCATGACCACCACCTCATCCCCTCCTCTGGGCTTCCCAGACCCTCCATCAGCTCCTGAGCCACACTTGCCCCATCCATACCCTTGCTACAAGCAGGAGGCACTTGGGGTGGGGGTGGCCAGCTCCAGCTCACCTTCAGCAGCCCGGGCCGTGGTGAGCAGGGCCAGCAGGGTGACAGTGAAGAGGAGCCTCATCCTGGGCGGCCGGGAGCGCAGCCCTCCTGTGACTGTGTGGGCTGGAGTGTGGCTGCAGCACGGGTCCCACCATCCACTGTTTGCTCAACCTGCCCTGGAGGGAGAAAATAAACAGGCCAAGGTCAGAGCAGAGCAGAAAGGGGCAGAGATTCTCTCCTACCCAGCACCCCCCAAACTGGGTGTGTCTGGGGGGGACAGGGCTCCCCAGGGGTGTAGGCAGCTCTGAGAGCTGCTGGCCTTTGATGTCAGCACCTTCCCAGCCCAGGTGCAGGTTGGGCACTGAGCAGGACAGAGCCAGGAGCCAGTTTTGAGGTCCCGCCACACTCATTTCATAGCAAACCTCATGGTATCAAAGCTCCAGCCTCTTCCCAGCCTGGTCTTGGCAAGGCAAAAACCCTAATGAGAGGGGATGGGGGAGCGAAGGGAAAAGCCCTGAGCTCGTGTTTGTCCAAAATGTCACCACTTTGGAGGACTTGCTCTTGGGATTTTGGCTTTCTCAGTGCCAGCAAGGCTGGGAGGAGACCTGGGGAGCCCCAAGACATGGTGGCATGGGATGGGGCAGGTGCCACTGCTGTGTGCAGGGGCCAGAGGTGAGCGGCCGGGAGGGAGAGCGGGAACTCTCTGCACTTTCACTGCAGTAGGCAAACAAAAGCCTGTGTATTTTGTTCCCATCATTCCCTTTCTGACCAATCTTTTTGGTTACTAATTAATGTTGACTCAGCTCTTTTGGCCACTCCTGATAACTCCAGGGTGTTTATTTAATCAGGGGCAAGGAGCAAATGCACACAAGGCTACAGAGATACTGTCTCTGGCTGCCGTGGCACTGCTGGGGCAGGAGATCCATGGGGTCTATCCTGGCCCCGGGGCAGGAGCTGCACAACTCGGGGCTTTAAGATGGAAGATCTGGAGAGATAAGAACCCACTTCTCCAGGGGCTTCACCTCTGCCAGCACAGACATAGGCAGTTCCCAGCACCGGCTGCACCCACCCCTGCTGGAAAGAGCTTTGATTTGGTGTTTAGAAAGGTATCTCCACCTGGAAAGCCCTGGTGAGCTGAGGGCTGTTGGGGCAGGACTTCTCCTGCAGCCTCGTCACCCCCCTTCTTGCCCCCTGGACTCAGCTATGGCAGGGCTGGTGCCATCCCCAGGCCAAAGCCCCAGCCAAGTGTTGCACTAAAGCTTCCTCCTGTCCCTGTCGAATCAAGCCTGGGGAACAAGCACCCTGAGAGGGCTCAGGCTTGTGGGGAAGCTGGTGGAGAGAAGGGCTGGACAATGTCTGAGCTGCTTTTGCTGATCAGCTGAGACAAATCTCCCTCCTGCTGCTCCAGACTCCAACCCCCACCAACCACAGACACATGGAGGCTTGGAGAGCCCTTCCCTGGCTGCTGTGCTCTAAGCATGGCAGGAGGAGACCCCGGGAGAGCGGCTGGTTGGGGTGACAGGGCCCTGGGGAGCCCTTGCAGCCAAGGGCTGAGCAGAGCCAGCACGGAGAGCTCAGGCAATGGGGGTGATCCCCAGGACAGGGCTGGGGACATCAGCCATTCCCAGAGCCCGGGAACCCCTCTCAAAAAGCCAAGTAGAGCAGAACTAAAGCAGAGCAAAACTAAAACAAAAGCAAAGCTAAAGCAAAGCAAACCTCATCTCCCTGGGCTTGTTAGGACAAGCTTAAAGGAACAGTTTCAATTCTGCCAGCCACAAGCAGCAGCCCCTGCTGTAGCCAACCCCTCTGCTGTGCTGCATCACACCAGCCCGTATCATTACCCCCAATTAATAATAATTTACCAGAAAAGTCCTTACTGGTTCTGTGCTGAGCCTCTCTTGCAGTACCGTGCAGCTCAGGACGCTTATTTACTGTCCACTGCCAGCTAATGTCCCCTTCCTCTGTCCCTGTGTGGGGGATTCAGAGAGGATTAAAAGCGACTCTGTGGCATCAAAACATCAACTTGAATTTAAGTCTCAGGCTGAGCTGGTTTCAGAGCCAAGGATTTAAGTTGCTCCTCCCAATACAGGCGAGAAGTGTCCAAAGCATTTCTGCCCTGAGCACGTCTGGCCTGGAAAGGAAAAGAAAACAAAAGGGGCCCAGGCTGCCTCTGCTCTTTCTTTTATCATGCAAATCCCGAATCCACCCAGAAGAGCTGCTCTAAATTTCCACCATGCAAAGGAAACTATTTACCGGCCTACAAGAATACAGAATAGGCTCAAAACACAGTGTCAGGATGGTCACAGCCTCACCGTGACCTCAGCCATGGCCACCACAGTGCCCTTTACTTCCACCCTGTGCCCCCTTCACGGGTCGCAGAGGGTCCCAGAGAGATCTGCTACAAAAGCAGCGTGGAGGTCCCTGCTTGCTGTGGAGGTGACACGGGCAAGGGTGGGGGGCATGGGCCGTGGGGACAGCGGGACAAGCTTCAGCTCAGGCTGGGCAGGCTGTGGAAGGAGGGGTCTGGGGGGATGCCAGAGCATCTGCAGCGAGGAGGGGGATGCTGCTGCCCAGGCATGAGCCCCTCCTTGGAGAGGCGGCGCCTGCGCGGGGTGACATCAGCCCCTGAGGAGCTGAGATGCTGAGCCTGGCTCTGGGAAGGAGGCTCCTGCCACCGCTTCCAGCTCCGCATCCCGGCAGGGTAGGGAGGGGAGAAGGAGCCGGCAACCCAGCCCTGCGGCCGGACCGTGGGCCAGCTCCATCCCCCCTCTCCGGCCACCCCGGGTCCCCCCAAGGAGCTCGGTGGCCCTGGCCGGCTGGTCCCGGCGGGTGGGTGCCCGAGGATGCTGCGCTAGGAGATGCCGATGGTGCTCACCTTGCTCGTCTCCCTCTATAAACTGTGCCGGTTCTTCGCCATGTCGGGTGCGGAGAGGCTGGTGGTGCCCGAGTGCGTGAGCCAGGCGGGGAGCTGGGCGGGGGGGGGCAGCTCCAGGGACCGCCGGGAGGTGTCCCCCGGGGTGAACACCGATGTGCGGGCAGCCCTGGAGCGGATCCTGCCCGCTCTGCGCCGGGCCATCGCCTGTGCCAAGCAGGCGGCCGACCCCGCGGAGCTGAGGAAGGCCATTGGAGAGGTCTTCCAGCTGGTGGAGGAAGCTTGGGGGATGCCCACGCTGGGCAGGGACGTGGCCAAGGTGCTGTGCGATGTGATCCGTCTGGAGGGAGGCCTGGACCTGCTGCTGAACCTGCTGTACACGGCCGAGCTGGAGACCAAGTGCCAGGCAGGAAAACTCCTGGAGCAGATCCTGGTGGCAGAAAACAGGTGAGTCTGCAAAGAGCTCCCCTCACCAGACACAGCCCTCCCCATGCAGCACAGGGGAGGATTTCATCCTCCCACCCCACCCACAGCCCCCAAATTTCCTTGCTCTGGGTGCTCCCAGTGCCTCAAACTCCCTCAGCTCCATGCTGTGCCCCCCCCACACCCAGAACTTGAACAGGGGGGGTCTCTGACTTGCTGGTCACACCCAGGCAATAGCACAATCTACCCCCCACCACGGCTGGAAGAAGCTCAGGGAAGCTGGTGAGGATCAAGGTGTCCTCATGAGCTACTCTCAGCCTGGAGCCACCCAGACAAGACACCCTTTGTGGCTGAGCTGGTTGGTTTGGCTGGTCCACAGCATTTGCCCCCAAGGATGAGACATGACTCCCCATTAGCCATAACGGCAGCAGGAGGAGGAGGACAAAGATGGTTCCTGGAGACTTTCTGCTGCTGACCAGGGTTGGAGTGAGGCCATAAGGAGGGTCTGGGTGCTCAGCAGCCCCATGGCCCCTAGCTCAGAGGCTGGTGATGCGTGTGCTGTTCCCCAGGACAGGTGAGAGATGTTGGGCTGGCTCTGTCAGAACACCGGGGTGGGAGTGTTTCTGTGTATGTAGGAGGGTGCATGTGGCACACGTGGCACCCAACACACCCAAACACACAGAGCCTGCACACAGCTCGTCCTTCAAACACCACGAACATCCTGCAAGGTCCCCCAAGCAGTGGGGTCTCTGCTCTGCCCCATGTCTGGCTTGGCACATCCTGGCAGCACCACCTGCAGCGTGCTGGTCCCAGAGAGGAGCCGTATACGTGCCATGGGCTGGGTCAGGATCAGGCCTTTCTCTCCTGACACCCCACAGGTACTCACATGGCTCTGCCAGCTCCACTCTCCCTCGGTGTGCCCAAGCCCAGCCAGGGCTTTGTGTGCTTGTGGAGGAAGCCAGACCAAGGTTTATGGTATTGCTCCAGCTTCATGGGTGATGTCTCTTGCTGTAAGGTTGTGGACTTGCAGCCTGGGCCTTGCAGCACACACTGGTAGACAAAAAGAAGCAACAGCTAAATCAGGAAAGTCCATTAGAGTGAAATTGATCCCAGGAAACATCACTGGCATGGTTTGAATTAGCTTCCTATCAAGAGAGAGCAGCTGCTGGAGTTGCCATCTCTGCTCCAGGAGCAGTTCAAGGACCACAGTTCCAGGGCAGCTGTGGCCTCCCAGCCCCTTGCTCCCCTTGCCTGACCCACCGTCAACCTCTGAGCAATGGCAGGGAGGTGTAGGGTCCCCTCTCAGTCCAAGATTCTGCCTTAGAGACCTCTCCCAGCACCCATGTGCTGCAGCAGCAGTGCTCAGCCAGGAGCTGGACCAGTCCTGGCTCCATCCCACAGCTGCGGGGAGCCAGGGACCTGGCAGGGCTGTGTTTGTCATCCACCTCCGTGGCTGGGCCTGGAGCCAGGCTCAGGGCTTTTTTTTTCCAGAGCTCTCCACAGTGTTTGCTGCCAAACCCACCCCAAGGTCAGCACGAGCCATGTGGGCCACAGGCTTCCCAGAAGTGCTCTTCCTGCCTGCCAGCACAGAGAGGCTGGTGTGTCAGCACCCCCACCATCCCTGGGGGCCCCCATGAACTGGGTCTGGCTGAGATGGAGTTAATTTTCCCCACAGCAGCCCTCACAGGGCCATGCTTTGAGTGGCACCCAGAAAGGTGTTGATAACACCTCAGTTGTGAGCTGTACTCCACAGCATCAAAGTGTTTCTTCAACATTCCCCTCTCACCAGTAGGCTGGGGGTGCGCAAGTTCTTGAGAGGGGACACAGTCAGGAGAGCTGACCCATATGACATCAACTCAGCAGTAAAGGCTGAGAAAGGAGAAGGAAGGGGCTAAGAGAAAGGAGAAGGAAGGGGGGTGGGGGAGGCCATTTGTTATTTACATTTGTCTTCTGGAGCAGCCTCTACACGCACTGAAGCTTCCCAGGCAGTGGCTGGACATTGCCTGCTGGTGGGAAGTAGAGAAGAAATCTTTTGTTTTCCTTTGCTTCCCCATGGGGCCTTCACTTTTGCTTTATTAAACTGTCCTTATCTTGACCCACAAACCTTCCATCATATTTTTTCTCTCCCCTGCCCAGCTTAGGAGGGGGAGTGAACTCAGCAGCTCCATCACTGCACCAAACAGGTCATTTCTAAGGTGGATCTGCCCCAGGCAAGCTGCTGGGAGGGCAGCCAAGAGCCTGTCACTTCCCTGTTCCTCACTCTGTGCTTTCAGGGCACAGCCCCATTCAGGTGTCATTTTAAGACCATCCTCACAGCACCCAGGCTCTTGCTGTCCTCATCTAGGAGAGCACAGGATTGAGGAGATAAACTGCTTTCCTCCACACTGCCATCCCAGGACAGGCAGATCCCTGTCTCCCACATGTGCCCGTGGTGTGGTCGCTCAGCCAGGTATGAAACTCTTGCCCTGGGCTTGGCACTGAGCTGGAGAGCAGCCAGAGGACAGCACTGGTTAGGGACAGATGAGTTTTCAACCCCAAACATGAAGTAGCTCACAAACCCCAGCAAAGCTGACTAAGCAGATCTATTTATAGCCTGGCATTAGCCTACCCCACATGTTAATTGTTGTGTGTGTCTTACCTTGAGCATGAGAGCCTCTGGAATGGTGGTCCCGGGCTATGCACCTCATGTCCTGTCCCATCACAAGCTCTTCCATCAGACCCAGGTTCTTCCAACAGCAGCTCACTGCACCTCGTTCCTTCACAGTCTGACAGCATAGAAAAACATCTGGTCATCACGAGGCAAACACCAGTGAAGCATGGGGGAGTTCACACACCAGTCACTGTTCTCACTCCCTGCATGTCCCACCTGTCCCTCACCTCCCCATGCCTCTCCTTCCCGCAGGGATCGGATCGCTCGGATCGGTCTGGGAGTGATTCTCAACTTAGCCAAGGAGCGAGATGTTCCCCCGCTGGCCCAGAGCATCTCTGGAATCCTGGAGCACATGTTCAAACACACCGAGGAGACCTGCTTCCAGCTCATCTCTGACGGGGGGCTGGATGCTATCCTCTACTGGTGCCGCTGGACGGACCCCGTCGTGCTGCGGCACTGCGCCATGGCCTTGGCCAACTGTGCCATGTATGGAGGGCAGGCCAACCAGCGCCTGATGATCGAGAAGAGGGCAGCAGAGTGGCTTTTCCCACTGGTGTTCTCCAGAGATGATGAACTCATCCGCCTGCACGCCTGCCTGGCCATCACAGTGCTGGCCACCAACAAAGAAATCGAGAAGGAGGTGGAGCGCTCGGGGACGCTGGCTCTGGTGGAGCCCTTCATCGCCTCGCTGGACCCGGAGCAGTTCGCCTCTGAGATGTTGGACAGCAGTGACAACGTGCAGGGGAGGACAGCAGATGACCTGCAGAGGCTGGTGCCCTTGCTGGACAGCTCACGGCTGGAAGCACAGTGCATCGCCACCTTCTACCTCTGCACCGAGGCTGCCATCAAAACCAGGCAGAAGAAAACAAAGGTAAAGGGTAGGTTGGCCTGGAGGAAGGAGATGCGAGAGGGAAGGGTTGGCCACAGCTGCATCTTGGTGTCTTTTGCTCTGCTAAGAGCTTCCTGGTCCTCAGCTGGCCCAGCTGAGGAGAAGGGAAAGCAAAGTGATGTCTCCTCCCTTTGTGTCCCCAGATTTTCAGTGAGATCGGGGCTACGCAGAGCCTGAAGAGGGTGGTGTGCTACTCCACCAGCAGCACCACCTCCTCCCTGGCCAAAAAGGTGCTGCGCATGATAGGGGAGGAGGTTCCTCGGCGCATCCTGCCCACGGTTCCCAACTGGAAGCCCTGTGAGGTGCAGACGTGGCTGCAGCAGATCGGATTCAACAAATACTGCCAGAGCTTCCTGGTAGGGCTGCATGCCAGAGGAGGAGCACCTGGATGGGCCCTTTTGCCCCATCTTGCAGCAGGGGTGTAAGCATCTCACCCAACAGCTTCTCCTGGGACCTTTCCAGCCTGGATTTCTCTTGGCAGGACCATCAGGTGGATGGGGACATTCTCCTGAGGCTGACGGAGGAGGAGCTGCAGGAGGATTTGGGGATGGAGTCCAGCATCACTCGGAAAAGGTAGGTCTGCCAGGGCATGCTGGTCTCTCTCATGGTCATCACCACTGTGGCAGAGCCAGGGAAATGATCTGTGCCTCCCCTTTCTTCCAAAGACAGAGATGCCTGAAATACAAAAGGGCTTTTCCAGTCCTAGCAGGATTCCTGCAATGGGGCCAGTGCATGGGAGAGGTGTGGGATGGAGAGAGACCACCTGTGGCACAGGGGAGTTACCCAGAAAGGTGGAAACCTACCTGAGCTCCTCCTCCCTTAGCTGAGCTCCACATACCTGTGTGTTCTGAGGACCAACACTGCAGCAGTCATGCAGCTGTTCTTTTTCTATTCCTTTAGCTCATTCTTCACCTGAATGCTCTCCTGTGCAGATAAAAGATGTGGTACCACATGTCTTTGGGCCCTGCCTGGCCCAGCAGCCTCCCCTTCCTCCTCCATGCTTTCATTTGTTTCTTCTGTTGGTCAGGCACTGGAACAGGCTGCCCATGGAGGTGGTGGAGTCACCATCCCTGGAGGTGTCCAAAAAACAAGTAGATGTGGTGCTTTGAAACACGGTTTGGGGGTCAGGGAGATGTTGGACAAAGATTGGACTTGATGATCCTGGAGGTCCTTTCCAACCTAAATGATTCTATGATTCTTCCAGGTTTTTCCGGGAGCTGACGGAGCTGAAGACCTTCGCAAACTATTCCACCTGTGACCGCAGCAACCTGGCCGACTGGCTGGGCAGCATCGACCCCAAGTTCCGCCAGTACACGTACAACCTGCTGACGTGTGGCATCAACCGCAACTTCTTGCACCGGGTGACGGAGCAGCAGCTGCAGGAGGATTGTCACATCCACACGGGCTTCCACCGCGTCCGCATCCTCACCGCTGCACGGGGTGCGGGGCCCGCGGCTGCTCGGGGGGGTGGGGGAAGTACTGAGGGTTATTTGGGATGGGCTGTTGGGTATTTTTAACTTTTGGTTGCTGTGTGCTCTGCCTAGAAATGCTTCACTCGCCTATAACGCTGCAAACCGCATCCAACGGGACCGATGTATTTATCAGCTACCGGAGGAGCACCGGGTCGCAGCTGGCCAGGTGAGTCCTGCAGGCACTGGAATGGTGCTGGGCTGGAGCTGAGTGAACATAAGCTGGAACAGAGGAGGTTCCACATAAACATGAGAAGAAACTTCTTCACAGCAAAGGTGATAGACGCTGGAACAGGCTGCCCAGGGAGGTTGTGGAGTCTCCTTCTCTGGAGATGTTTAAAGCCCACCTGGACGTGTTCTGTGTGACCTGCTCTGGTGGGGGGGTTGGACTAGATGATCTTTGGAGGTCCCTTCCAATCCCTAACATTCTGTGATTCTGTGAAGGCTGGCGGTCAGTAGTAGGAAGAGTGTGGAGCCAGAAGAGCTGCAGGCTGTGGTAGGGAGGAAGGGCTTTCAAAAGTGGCAGTGAAATGGGGACAGCACATGCCATAAGTTGCGTGGCGAAGAGGATAATTCCCAATCCTGTCACTGCCACCCTGTCCCTCTTTGACACTGACTTACCCTTTCCTCACACTGTGCTCGTAGGGCTGTAGGGGATGACAGCAGAGAGTTAATCTCCTGTTCCCCATGGTTTCTGTGTGGGCAGACACCTGTAAGCAGGCTGGGCTTGCAGCTGGCATCTTGAGGACTGTGCTGTTCACTGCTCCTCTGTCTCACTGTGTCTTGGTCAATGTGTTGGGAGAGCACATGAAACCCAGGTGCTGTCAGTATCTCTCCTCATGGTGGTGTCCCCTCTTGCCACCAGCCTGCTGAAGGTCCACCTGCAGCTGCATGGCTTCAGCGTGTTCATCGACGTGGAGAAGCTGGAGGCAGGGAAGTTTGAGGACAAGCTGATCCAGAGTGTCATGAGCGCCCGCAATTTTGTGCTGGTCCTCTCACCAAACGCGCTGGATAAGTGCATGGAAGACCCCGAGTGCAAGGACTGGGTGCACAAGGTAGGAGATGCCATCAGGTGGGAGCTTGGTGGGTGTTGGAGCAGGAGGGGGCTGGTGACAGGCTGACAAGGGCCACAGCCTGAGCACTCGCGTGTTCCTGCAGGAGATAGTGACAGCCCTGAACTCTGGAAAGAACATTGTACCTGTTACAGACCATTTTGAGTGGCCAGACCCAGAAACACTTCCCAAGGACATGAGGGCTGTCCTGAAATTCAATGGTATCAAGTAAGTAAGAGGAACCTTTGCCAAGGGGTTTTTTGACACCTGGAGAGAACATCTTACATAAGCAGTAGCAAAGAGCACAAGGAAATTGGGAGAAACAGATGAGGGAGGCAGAAAAGGACAAAGGGGAGGTGAGTCACTTCAGGTATTCCAGAGCATGAAGGGAGCAAAGGTCCCCACCATAACCCTGCTGCTGGTTTTGTCCTTGGGGCTCCTCTGGGTACCAGAGCTGGTGGGGTGACCATCTTGTGCCCTCCGCCCTCCAGGCAGGAGTGATGCTGGCAGATTTTGCAGACAGCTTCATTTCCTCTTGCCTCCTGCTTCCTCCAGCCTGGCATCACAACCTGCTCGTAGCCCTCCAGCCTGGCAGGGAACAGGACAAGGACCCTTCCTACAGCATCCAGTGTTCCTCTGTTTTCCACAGGGAAAGGGGATGCTCCTGGAGAGCTGTGGTGGAGGAAGGGGGTCTCTGGCTCCTGGCCCCAATGAACCTAGCTTGTGGCATTGTGCACAATGGAAACATTAAATCTAATTTTCCCCTCAAACACAGGTGGTCCCACGAGTACCAGGAGGCTACAATCGACAAAATCATCCGCTTCCTCCAGGGCCGCTCCTCGCGGGACTCCTCAGCGGGGTCAGAGAATGGCCTGGACTGTTTGCCCTCCCTGGGGCAGACCTAGAACCAGCAAAGCTGCCCCAGCCCCTCCAGAGATTTCCCAGGTGACCCCTTTTTATGCGGGGCCAAAATTCTCCCTCTAGTTTTCTTCCTTATCTTAGTACCCTGGCTTGAGACAAGGTCTGTGGCTCATTAGCCCCCCTTCACCCTCTCAACACAAACCCCTGGCAACTGAAAGGCCAGTACTGACATAGTGCTGGTGAACCAAGCCAGGGTGGACTCTGGGATGGACGAGATGTCTTCCACACCCTCTCTTGAGGTGGCAGGACTTCTGCAATGCAGGGCATGCGAGGGAGACCAGCACTGTCCAGACGCCTTCAGATAGCTGCAGCTTCCCCCAGAAAGATGTTTGAAGAGGAGGGATCTTCTGGTGCCTGAAAACTGGGGAATTGGTGAGGGGTACGTTGCAAGATGACACATGAAAGAGAAGAGCAGTTGAGAGGGAACGGTCCATAAGCATCGTATGGCCTCTGCTGAGTGCTGCAGGAACATCATTGTGGTCGGAAGTTAAGAGCAAGAAAGGGCAAATAAAAGCTAAGCCTTAACGAAATCCCCATGTTTGGGAAAGATAAGACAGAGGCTCCTCAACTGCTCAGCAGCAGCTTTCTCTTTCTCAGTAACATCCCTTTATCACAAGTGCGCTCACTCCTTGGGGGCCTTTCACCTCCTAATGCTGCAAAACCACCTTGTGCTCTTCACTCCAGCGATGGAAGTTTGGGGTTGGATCACTGGAGTTTCTGCAGGGTCTTTGCAACAAGTGCTTTTAAAACAACCCCCTTCCCTCCGCCTGATGTCTCAGCTTTACCACGTTATCAGGTCTGTACTTACAGGGCATAGGAGGCTGGGTTGTGACTCTAGAAAACATCTATCCATGTAGATGCAGCAGATGCTAATTGTGGTACTGTACTTGTGGAGTTATTATATGCTGGCTTCATGTTCTTCTGTTGGTGGTGCTCCACAGCAGATCTCCCATGGTCTGTTCCTTCACACAGGAGCTGGTGTCTCTTTGCTGACTGCCACTCACCCCTGACAGCCCTGGCTCAGGGTTGTCCCTACTCTCTGCTGGCTGCAATACCAAGTAGCATTTGTTTCCTTCTACCATCCTCTTCTCAACACTTATCAGTCCTTTTGAAGCTACTCACTTTGAAATATCAGGAAGAAGCAAAGTCAATGCAAAGGGCAGGTGGAGGCTGCCAGGTGTGAGCAGGGGCTGGGAGCAGGACTGGTGCTAGCACTGCAGGTGAGAAACTGCAGACACCCTCACACACCTCCCCTGAATTCTGCACTCCCAGCCTCATCCTGCTTCTTCACCCCTGCTCGGAGGCTGAGCAGGCTCTCAACAACATGCCAGTTTACAATTAGGACCAGAAATTGCAGCTCCTACCTGAGTTTGTCTTTTTTTGATGCAGAGCAAAGTGAATGATGCAAAAAGACATCCTTGTTCAGGGCACGCAGAGGAGGAAGAGTGAGCTGTGCCCAGGGGACACCAGCCTGCCCTGATGCACCACCCTGAAGAAGCAGCAAGCTCCTCTGCTTGTCCCTGCTCAAGAGAACTCAACTCTTCCAGAAGGCAATGAGGAGTCTCAGCCACTTTGTCCTTCTCCTGGCTCTCCCTTGACTGGCGGCAACACAAACACATTTCCTTCTGGCTCAGACCCATGAATATTTGAGACAAAAAGAAAAGAAAAGTTAAATTCTGGTGCTTAACCACAGCTTTATGGATAGTTCTTATCAGCTCACAGTTAATGGCATCTTTGCTCTCCAGTGAAAGGTTAATAGCTCTATCTACCCAGCATTCATCAGAAATAGACTCTATCTAATCTCCAGATTAAACACGAGGAAGCCAGCAGATGAGCCCAAAGGTGAATCTGCCAGGCATAAAAGCCACTTATAAGCTCCTTCAGGGAAAAGTCTTGAGTAACTGCCTGAGCATCAAGGCCTCCAAGGCCACCGAAGGAGTCCCACACAAACAGTCCTAAGGATTTTTCTCCCTACAATAACACACAGTAAGATTATTGTGGTTTGTTTCCCAGCAGCTCTTTCGCAATTAACCTCCTCACCCACCATTCAATGCAGAGATTTCCTTGTTCTCTACAGCTTTGGTGTCTCACCTGCAGTGAGATCCCATCTCATGCTCCAGCTGCCCAGACTGTGACTTCTCCTGTAGCCCCACCACTGTTATCTTCACCTCAATGAACTCACCCTGCTCTCGACAGAACATCCCATACCCAGCCCCTTCCACTTTGGTCTCAAGGAAATAAATCCCTCTGTTCCCACTCTTCCTTATCCCTTTGCTATGTCATGTCAGGAAGTGTTTAAAGTTATTCTACCAGGTGTTATTAATAAATTTGGTTTATATTCTACATCCCCACCTCTTTTCTGTCTGTGTCACATGCTTCTCTCCCTGCAGCCTTCTCCTGCTTGCTCTCTCTTGCTGTCATGGCTCCTCACCCTCTGAAGACACAGCAGCACTGACATTCTTCAGGCACCATTCTCTGTGGGGACCCCCACTTCACACTCATCTTTGCATGGGCTAATGTAGCTCACCCAGAGCCTCTCCACCTGCTGCTCACAGGCACGATCATAGATCATGGGTTTGCTTCATGCTTGTAGTTCTTGGAGGACAGCCTAGAAAAACTTTTAAAATTATTTTTAATAGAGCATAATAGCTGCTATTGAACTTCTCTTTGCAAGCACACTGAGAGAACCAGGAGAGCAGAGCCCATATACAAGTTTCACCTCACTGCACCCTGAGCAGCTGCTAGTGTTGGTGTCCATGGAGCCTTACTTCACTACCTGGTCAGCTACAAACACCCAATGCAACACTCACAGCATGCCCTGTTCCTCAGAGAGGCCAGTTCTGGGCTTAGCCCATCAATCAGACATGGAACTCTTGCACTGGGGTAACCACACAGGCCAAGTGGTGTAACGCCAAGTCCTTAAAACCTCTGGACTCCTCCACCTCCTGCTTCTCTGCTCCCCAATCCTCCTGCTTCTACCACAAACCCTTAATGATCAGGGACAAAGCCAGACACAAGCATTTCACATTTATCACATACTGAAGGACAGGTTCCAGACTAAGCACTCCCACCAGTGTTGAGCAAAAGCAGATTTAGCTGCATTTTCCCTGCCTCAGGACTCTCACATGCTCATTGTCCATGAGGCAGGTAACTCCTGCTGCTGTTTCTCTACTGCAGAGTCCTCAATAAAGGAAGAAGCTTGAAAATAATGGAGAGGAGCAGAGAACAAGGACAAAGGACATCAACAGCTGTACGAGAAAAGCTATCTCTTTATGAACCATAAAAGAGAATGGGGGTTTTATTCATTCTGGAAGTAACTCCTAAGCAGTTTCATCATTGAGGACATGACTGGGTGCATCTGAACACTGTGTGCAGCACAACGTGCATGGAACTGCTGGTTTATGGCAGCCTGAAGAAAATGAGATTGAGGTAATACAGTTAATACTTTGAAAAGAACAATTATGAGCACCATGAACACGGGGGTTGCTTGCTGGCATCAACATCTCCTGAGAAAGGCAGCAGAAGGGAGGTCACTGACACAAAATTCTCTCCAAAGACACTAGTCCTGTCCCCACACCAGCTCAGCCCAACAGTGTGGCATGTAGATGAGGAAGAAGAGCTTCTGGTTCTGCCCTGAGCACAGCAGTGATTTCACATGACACTAGGGCACACTTACCACAGCTGAGGCCTCAAATTTATAATGTAAGGGTCTTCCTTCAGTTAGGGAGGCCCAATTATGTCAGTTCTAGCCTTAACTTCATCAGTTTGGGCAATTATCAATTAAGGCACCTACTTGCAGCACAACATTCTCACACGAGTTACTACTTCTCAAAAGTACCTTTGAAATCCTGGGTTGAGCTGCAGACAGATGGTCAGGACATGCCACCAGCACTCCTCACTACAAGCACTTCATGCAGCAGATTGTCTCCCTTGGACACCTCTAACCAGCAAAGCTAAGGCTGGTTTAGTCAGTAAGGATGGCAAGAGCACTCCTGTGGGTTATCATAAGGATTTCTGCAGGAGCCAAGGCTGGCATGTCACTTGTATGACCCTACTGACCACACACTGATTGGGAGCACAGATCCTTCTCCTCAGCATCACCCTGTTGGGTACCTCTGCTTCAGCCTTGCTCTGAAGGCTTTGGGCTGGGCCTCACCCACACCAACAGCTCATCTGCTGCACACTGTAGTACTCAGGGGGGGAAATGTTTGGCAATTAAACCTGAATTCAGTTCTCTCTCACCACTAAAAGCATGTCACAGAACCTTCCCTTCCCACCAAACCCCAAGCCACTAACCAGCCTTGCAAATGGCCAACAACAGCTTTTGCTCGATTGGCTTTTGGGTCTCTTGGGTTTTCTCTGATAGTTGAGCCACCACAAAGGCAAGGAGGCATCCACATCTGCAAATCCAGTTCCTATGGGCAGTCAGAGCCCTGATTCCCAACTATTTGGCATTTAAAAATGAGTAAGGACAAGTGAGGTGTCCCTCCCACACCGGTCTGTCCTTCAAGGGAAGAATAAAGAGCAGTCTTCAGATGGACACTGGCCAATTCCTCGTTGCTAAGTTGTTGCTCAGCCATCTGTAGGGGACGGGGAAACGTCCGAGAAGTGATTGTAGTCATCACCTGAGCCCCAGATTTCTATCCACCTAAGAAAGAAAGAACAGTTAGAGCTATGAAGGCACACAGGGATGTTGCTGAAAGAAGTGAGTTTTAAAGTTTCAAAGGAACAGAACAAAACGACCCTGCCAGGAGTTGTTGCACTTCTACTGCAAATCCCAACACCCCCTCTCTCCCAAGACTCACCAGGGGATTTCTCCATCATGACACAATTTTTACTTTAATTAGTAGAGAAATGGCAAGAAGAGAGACTGCTAAGAGAGCTCTATCTCTCCCACAAAGGACTTTCAAATCCACCTCCAGATTCTGAACTCCACTCTGAGGGTTGGAGTGAGACTCTGAAGCACTTTGAATGTTGGCAGCTCCATGGCTTGGGCTGGATGTTTATCACTAGAATTCAGAAATTGACCTGTACCTCTGCTTACTGGGGCACTAACCACCCTCTGAGCATAACTGAAAATATGCCTTACAAATTGTAAGCCTCTATTCTAAGTAGAATAAACAGTATTTTTCATATCACACTTCATAGATCCTATAGCAAAGTTTAGAAATTTGAAGTAAATTACCCAATAATAGCTGCTGGAATAAGAAGAATGATGGCCCCAAAGAGAAATGGGAATCCCCTCATGAAGTGCAAGGTGGCAGGGTAGAGAGAGTTGAACACTCCTGTAGCCACAAGTGAACACAGCCCTTCCACACAGGCAACGGAAGCAAAGAGAGCACCTGGAAAAGATACACAAGAGGTTAATAGTGAGATGTCTTTATCACATCACCTCCTTCAGTGGGATTCTGGGAACCTTCCTAAGGGTTTGCACTCCCCACCAGAAAACTGGTGTCTGTGCTATCAAGCGTGGTGAGCAAGAGCTGGGAGCTGACATCACACATGTTGTGCTGGCCTGACAGGCCAAACCTGTCAAGCTCAGCTTCTCTAGCCAGGCCCACCTCACTGATCTCCAGAATTTCTATCACCAGAGCTGATTGGGGATATTCTGTATTAACCAGGTTGTAAATGCTTCAGCCAGGGCTATATAGATGTTTACTGCCAAGCACATCTTATCACTTGTTAAACATTAAGTACCTCAGAAGACTGCACTTTATAGATGCAGCATCATAAATCCCCTATCAAGTGTGTGCTACCTTCATTCTAATACAAAAAACCCCACAAGAATTGTGCAAAGTCACCTTTCGATCTTTCCCACCTCAATTCCCTCCTCCTCCTGCCTGTCCCCAGAGACATTCCCACGCCGTGCTGAACAGCAAGTGCAAGCTCTCCAAACAAGTCACTGGAAGAACAGCAAATACACTCCTCCAGTGGGTTATCCATAATCCTTCACCATGGTCAATGATACAACCCTCTAACAACACGAGGTTTCTTCCTGCTGTTACTGATCTACAGAAAAGAGTCATGGTCAGGGAAATCACTCTTTTCTGCTCGTTATCTGATCCATGTTAAAGCTTTGGAAATGAGCAGGTGGATAGGTGAACTATTCCTGAGCTTGAACTATTCCCTAAAAGTAATACTTTTAGGCCTGCTTTTCCCCTCTTGTCCTCATCTTGGAAGTTGTAGCAAGTCTAAATGGATTGATGATGAGCATTCTGAAAAAATGGGATGTTATCCTGGGCCTAAGGGTGAATGGAGGGACACAGGAGTCCAGAGTAGCCAAGGAAGTTCTAACCTCCCAGGGCAGTTTGGTCTCCATGTTCCAAGAAGATAGTGTTTTAGGACCTGGCTTAAGCACAGTGGTCTTACCCTGTTCAGTCTCACTGACCAGCTTGGAGAGCTTGGCTCTGATGACTGGAGTGGCTGCCATGGAAAGGAACAGAATCCCATAACCTGTGAGCAAGATACAGCGGGTTAGGGAAAGCTCAGCTGAAAAATAGTCTCCAAAGTAAATCCCAGAAATCTGTGGCTCCAAGCAG
This sequence comes from Brachypteracias leptosomus, assembly GCA_013401335.1. Taxonomy (NCBI): domain Eukaryota; kingdom Metazoa; phylum Chordata; class Aves; order Coraciiformes; family Brachypteraciidae; genus Brachypteracias; species Brachypteracias leptosomus. The sequence continues at coordinate 36,303 of VYZX01014168.1, read as the reverse complement.
TTTTTCTCTGCTATATTTAGACCCAGTTCACCCTCTTGTATCTCACAATACACTTTAGTCTGCGTCTGCAGTGTAATACAGCTTCTGGGTAAACCAAACACTCTAGGAAACACGTGGTTGCACTTTCAGCCCCAGTGTTTGCCCAGCTTTGCTGCCAGCAAGCTACTGTTTTATTGGCACACAGGCTGAAGTGGAAGCAGAACTTCCTCCACGTGCTTCAACGCCTAGAATCACGCTGCCCTCCTGCATCTACTGGCACCTCTAAGCTAAGAGCCTGAGATACAGGGATTTAAGAATTCAGCATCACCTGTAAACATCAGCGGTGTTGTAACAGCAAGAGAAATCACCACCAGTCCAGCAATATTGGAGAGCAGTCCTATCTCTGCCACCCAGGTGTCTTCGAGGCAGAGCTGCAGCAGCCGCAGCCCTCCCAGGCTGCTCAGGTAAGCCAGGTAGCTGGCGGCTGAGCCGTACCCTATGAGGTCAGAGGCCCAGCAGAGAGGGGAGCCAAGCTCGTACAGAACAAAGAGGTCCTTGGTTCCAAAATGTACCGTGACAAGGAGAAAGAAAGCCAGGGAGTAAAGAGCGAGCAGCCGCCTGGCGCTCAGGTGTTCTGGGGCTGTGTAGAGCCGGTAGACAGCCTTGTAATGGCTGAGAGTGAAGAGCTTGGCGGGTTTCGGCTGCTTCACCGACTCCCGGAGGAAGAAGGCAGCGTAGAGAGCGGCTGCGAGGCTGGCAGCGAGCACCAGCCAGAAGGGGTTGATGTAGCCCTGGGCCTTGCGCCACTGGCCACCACCAATGCTGGCCAGCATGCCCGCGGTGCCCAGGCACGCCTCTAGGATGGCCACACGAAAGGTGCGGGCACCCTTATCGCTGGTGTCGGCCACGTAGGCGAAGCAGCTGGCCAGGATCAGGTTGTAATCTCCCAAGAGGCCGCTCAAAAGGCGACCCAGGAGAAAGTAGGCGACGTGCAGCTGCAGGTACATGACGAACAGGTAGATGGCCGCTTGCAGTGCCATGCCCACCGCCGGCAGGATGAGCGTGGGACGCCGGCCCACGCTGTCGCTCCATGGCCCAAAGAGCGTCACGGAGAAGAGACCAACAAAGAAACCTCCCAGGTTGATATAGAGGTTCCAGTGCGAGACCAGAGCCTCCACCTCCTGCAAGAGAAACAGGCTCCTGAGGCTCCGGGCCGGCAGCCCCCACCAGCCCAGCGCCCTCGCCCCCCGCCCCGCTCTCCCACCTGGCGCAGCGGGTCGTGGCCGGCGCTGCCGTTCCCGCAGCCGGCGGGGCTGGTGGCGTTGGGGCCGCTGTAGCCGCGCTCGGCNTGGTGCCTGGGTGTAGCTGTTCCTACTGCCGGAGGAGGAAGGGCTCGGCAGGACCGGCTCCGGCATCCCGCTCACCGAGTTTCGGTGGGAAGGGACCTTTAAAGGTCATCTAGTTCAACCCCCTGCACTGAGCAGGGACATCTGCAACTAGAGCAGGTTGCTCAGAGC